>WNNJ02000747.1:0-173394 GCA_012934845.2 Pomphorhynchus laevis | reverse complement strand
TAAAATAAGGAATTACGGGAACGCAATGATTAGTAAACAGGACGAGAATTGTCGAGGAAAGGAAGGTTGAGAAATGAAGGGATATGAAAATTACAATGCGGACAGTAATGAGAAGAAGACGAATTTGAACACAACAATAAATATTAGACAAATTTAGAACAAGATGGTGGGATGTATGATTGAAACGACGAAGATAGAGGATAATTTGGACGACTGCATTGACGATGCGCGGTAGGGGGATATGAGTGGATTTAAGCGAGTTGGAAAATAGACCAAGACATTAATCAAGTATTGAGAACTGGACAGAATATACGAGACTCATGCAAGAAGAGAAATCGATCTATTTACGAATTTGACTGGGATTGCGAAGAATTAAGATAGTTGAGTGTACTTTATCTCTAATGAAATGTTTACGTGACAGTCGGTTGTCGAAATGTAAGCCTAGGAAAACGAGATTATCAACGATAGGAAGAATTGTAGAATTTGATCATTCGGAGGTTGGTTCTAAGCCGAGGAGTCAAGGAATAATTCACATAATTTTGGATTTATTAGGATTCAGATAAAAACGAAGGGAATAAAGATGATTGAAGATTGAGGCAAGACAGTTGTAAGCAGAAACACTAAAATTATGAATACGATAAGCAGGTGCATGAGCATAGATGGGAATGTAATCAGCATATTACATAACATGGAAGTAAAATTTATGAGAAATTAAAGACAAGTCACCGAGAGGGAGAAAAGCGAAGGGCCGATTACAGAGAGTTGTGGAACATAGGACGAAATGAAAGAAGAATGGAGAAGAGAAGAGTTAAAACAGACGCGAAATGTACGTTATGATAAATTGAAGAAAACCAAGCTACAGTGGGTAAAGAGAAGCCATAATCATGATGAAGGTGATGGAGAAGAATCGAATGGTCGACGATGTCAAAAGCAGATAATAGATTAAGAGAAACTATGACACTACATAATTTTTGATCGCGCGAGATGAGTAAGTCGTTATAAACTTTAAGACATGAAATTTTAGTAGAGTGATAAGAACGCAAAGCATCTTGTAAGGGAGGAGATTAGTTGGAGGAAAAGAGATGTACATTAACTTATTTTAGAATGAGACGATCAAGGAGTTTAGAAAGGGTTGGGAGGAGTGAGATTGCACGGTACTAAGATGGTGGTGAAGGGTCGAGAGATTGCTTTAAGAGGATATGACAAAATAGTTGCGCATTTCCTCTTAGAAGGAAATATGCTGCTACGGATAAACAAGTTGAACAATGTGGTTAGGAAGGGTGAGATAAAGGAGCAGATATTTTTAAGCAAGTGAGTGAGAAGTGGGTCAGAAGGATAGGTTTTATTAGGTAATGACAGACAAACCGAATAAACTTTATCAGAAGAAACGGGAATAAGGTAGAATAGCTCTTTGAGGGAAGTATTTAATACAACGGGCATATGTGTAGACGAGAATGCAAATTAGATAGCTTATATTGTAGATAAGAAGAAAATTCATCAGAATTTATGTTACAAGAGGGTAGGTGATCGTGAAAGAATTGAGTTTAAGATTTTCCAATGAGATTTAGAGTTGGAAGAGAACTCGAGTTGATTTCGCCAAAATGAGAGTACGTGTATTACGCTTAAAATGAGATTAGAACAGCGGAGAGAAAGGTTGGAAGCATTGAGATTTGGAGTGAGTCGGAAAAACGTTTAAGAAAGCTATTAAAGACACCTAAAGAATAACAGAGTCGATGCGTAGAAAGACTACAGTCGGAATCTTACCAGGGAGCATGGCGCTCGCGCTGAAAACGTCGAGGTCGAATAGGCAGAAGGTGATTGATGATAATCGTAAGTTCAGAATTAAACAGAATGCAGAGATCATCGGGAGAAATGTAGTTAAGTGAGAGTGAAAAGAGTGAAGATTGAGTAAGGCTGTACAGAGAATAGAGATATCGAGAAATATCCAGGGTCGGCTTGGAGTAGCTAATTTTGCAGGTGGAGAAGGACGATGGGGACGAGTAAGAGTGACAAGGAAATGATCGGACAAACCAGAATCAGTAATTGACAAGGAGATATACGCATTGAAGCAGTTGGGAACAGCAATGATGTCGAGAACACCGCTGAGAATATGAGTGGGGCTTGTTGAACCAAATTTATAGTTAAAATCAGAAAAAGGGTTAGTTAGAGTAATAGAGTCAGAGTCAGCCAGACGATCAAGACGAATGTTAAAGTCACTGAGAACAAAAGAAAGATTATAAGAAAATGAAACGAGTATTGAAAATACTAAGACGAAAAGTATGTTCAGGAACGAGATCGACTAGCAAAGAAAACTTGGGGGAGACGGGACGCCATCGGATTTTTATCCTCGAGCATACGACGTGAAAATTTCAGTTGATTTGACGGTTTGAGAGGGATAACTCGCCGTTTGTTTCACGTCGATGTTTCCCAATGCGAGCTGAATTGAGCTGGGCAATATTAGAGGGGGAGCGGTCAGGAAAGATACGACAAGTAGACCAAGTGGTAAGAAGTTTAAAACGTTGGGAAAGTACCAAGGATGCATGTGAACTATGTCGGAAAAAGATCTTTAGGAGTGAAGGACTGAGATGATTGGATGCAGTGGATTTGTTTAGATAGATAAAAGATAAAGGAGCGATATTATTGAGGAGGGATGGACTATCATCAGGAAGAATGATTGCTAGGATATACCTGAAAGCGAATACATTATCATCGAGGCGAGAATGTGGAGAAGTAGATTCGGAAAGCTTTAAGCTACATATGATAATACAGCGATCGTGTGAAGCAAAACGATTACGTAACAGTTATGAACGGGCAGAGCTGGTAGGAATAGAGGCAGAAGAGTAGGTATAAGTGGGAATGACAGGGGTGCTCAATGTAGAATTAATATTGGTTGGAGCATTGTGTCAGGAGTGGAGTGTTGAAACGTTTGATCGTAGATGTTACTAGAGATGATTTTGATGGAAAGATGTAAATTATTGAGAAGTGATATGTGGAGGTAGATTAAGGTGTACGTGAAGGGAATAAAGAAGTATAATAGGTATTTAGATTGGGGGAGGAATAGGAAACAGGATGTATGAGATGAAAAGCTTTACCTTAGTATTTATAGGATGATGAAGATGAATCGAAATTTGATTCGTATTTGAACGAGGAGCGTGTGAGAGAGTAGGTTCAAGAATGGGATTATACGATGCGAAGTCAGGTGTTGATGCAAGGAAAACGTCAAAAACAGTAATGGTCTGAGTAGTCGTGTGACAGAATTAGATGAGCAGGATAGCTGCAAAAGTTTTACTGATGAACAGCAACCACACGTAAACGATTTTCGTTGATACACCGAGAACTCGGAGATTCTCATTCGAACAATGGTCTATACGTCACAGTCTTTACAATCGCATCCAACTTCCAAATTTGTATAACCATCATTGCATTCTGATGTAGAAGATCTATGTTTCTTCGATTTGTTAAACATTTTTATGATTTTTGATCGTCAGCGTATTTGTATTGACAATGATGAATTTGTACTTGATCAGAAGTGATATGATTGAATTGATCTTCAGCTGATTGAATTGACCCACAATTGATTGAATTGATTTGCAACTGATTGAATTAATCTGCAACTGGTTGAATTGATTTGGAACTAGTTGAATTAATTGTGCATATTATTTCTCAAAATGTTCTAGATCTTAGATGCTTGGAACCAAACAATGAAGGGATGTATGGAAATACTGACGCTGGAAAAAAATTGCAGGTGAGAAAAACTATCAGCGATGATATTGATGTATACGAAATAAAGAAGACGACAAAGAATACAATAACGAATATGAAGTAAACGAATATGATGACAAGGAAGATGATGAGTACGAAGATAATAACAACGATAGAGATCCTCGTGAAGCTACGAGAAAGCTATCGAAACGTCTACAATGGCGTCCTAATTATTTGGAGCTCTATGACTGCGAATTTCCATCAAGAGATCAGGGGTAGATGTATAACGCTTATGTTGTAAGCATAATTCAAAGATCGGCATTATTTGATTTATGGTGTTAACAAATATGCGTAGTGTTCACGTGATTGGTGTCATGGGTGTGACAGCGATATATAAGAGAAACGTTGTGCTTGCTTTTTTAGCTAAAGAACATAGTAACCTTTATTGTCACGTAATCCAACTATTCAAGTAACATACATATAATGCAAGTTAGTGTATGATAAAAAAGTATTTGTCCAAACATTTGCTTGATGACACTGGTTGTTGCATCTGCAAGGCAGCGATGCTCTAAAATATGTAGATTCCGAGTTCATGATAAATAAACGATTTTGAGTTCTAAGATATCTTCATTATCGTCTGAAAAAGTTCACCTATTTCATGTTGAAATTCAAAAGAGTCAGCATCTTTGACTTTATATTAAGCCGTTTAAATGGAAGTGAGGAATATTGATGATGATTTAGTTAACTGAATAAGAGAATATAACCGGCTGAAAACTTTGTTGAATACTGTTGTGTTTCTCAAAATCACCGAAACTAGTGAGAATTTGTTAAATTCGCATTTCGCTTATCGTGTCGAGATAATTTCTACTGAACCTATCGGGCACGTATTAGTATTAAAGGCAGCAATCACCCAGTTACTTTAACAAAGTAAAAATATGCCTATACTGTTTACTGTTGCTTTAGATTTTTGATAATGATTTTTATCTGGCGTCGAAATATTAGATTATAATATTTAAATTATTTTCAACTAAGCATTGAAAATAATTTGCTGCGAATGGCTTTAATCTTAAGAGCGTGTTGTAGACCAAGACACTCCGTTTTGTAGCTATTACAAGATTATTAAAAAATGTGAATAATCGCAATTTCGTGAAAAAGAAGTCAACGATACTAATTTATTTTCTTGAAAAATATTAGTTGTCAATTTTAGTCAATTGACTAAAATTGACAGAGCTACACATCATTGGAATAACATGTCAATCCAATTAATAAAATCGTCAAGAAATCAATTTAAGAAGAATATTAAAATGTACTTGTGATGCACAGTCTTTGTGTATTTTATTTTATTAAATTAATTAATCCTGACCCATTAATAATAAAAATCGAATCAAGTTGAATGACAACTGAATTGAATTTTATTTTATCATTATTGCACAGGACTGTAGCTTCGAAAAGCTATTTCGTCCGTTCATAAAATTAATTAACACAATGAAAGAAAGCAAGAAAGCAGTCAGGATATTGATTGCGTAAGTTCAATTGAGCATCTTCTGAAATCCAGGAAGTAACCAAACGTTTGAACGACGATTTATCCCTGGATTCAATATCTAATTAGGGAATCCTGTTTTACACACACTGCTCGATGTTGTAATCTAATATAGGATTATGATTAGCATGAGATCGAGTAACTAAACGTATGGCCTCTGTATTCACATGTCAAATTAACTTCAATTACACCAATAGGTAGCCATCACGTTTTCGAACCATTTACCACGTTAACTAAATTATGAAGTAGTTGAGATCTAACAGTAGTCAAGCGGAGACATTGCAAACAAGATTTGTATGAGTTAACATACACACCACGCACCATCTTGACGAGTGTTTTAATATATTTTCGAGATCGTTCATCTTTATCCGAGTGCACGGAAAGGACGCCGAAACACCATAATTAATCAATGACCAAACTAACGATTTGAAAATAATCGCAAATGTTGTGGGTAACAATGATCGGAAACAACTTAGAATTAAGTACAGTCGCACACACATAACTGGTGTGCATCAATATCTTAAGCGAGGAAGAAACTATAGCCGTCAGGTCACGAACACGATTGTGAGATTGAATTTTATTCGAGCTAATAAAATAATCAGACGATACGGCATACTTACGTATTTGAAGATAAACAAATTTAGAGACGTTTTCAACTAATCCGGTTAACACGCACCATGAGTGTATCGTACACAGATCATGCGGAATATTACTCTTATCTGAATCACTGCGGTTAACTCGCCATATCTTCAAATCATCAGCGAATGCCAACGGACAGACCAACTTGGTCAGCAGAGTGTTAAGAAACCCTTTAAACAGCAATGGTCTAAGAACAGTGCCTTGAGGTACACCACATTTGAGTGATCACGTTGTTGACATGATATTGACGATACGTACTTAAAAGCAACAAGAAGATAGGAAGAACTTAATCCAGTTTACCAAATCACTGTGGCGTCATAGTCCAAAAGTAATTGAATCAAGAGCAAGGAACGTGATCGAATGCACGTCTAAAATCAATAAACACTATATCAGTGACTACACCATCTGAAATTGATGCCACCCATTTCTCTCGAGAACAAGAAAGGTTACTTCAACATGATTGACTATTTCTGAAATCATGTTGGGCTGGGTGAATGGTGGCGTTTATATAAAGATAAATAGTTAAGTGACGATGAATAATGCACTCAAGTATCTTACAAACTACACTTGTGAAACTAATTCCACGATAATTCGAAGTCGTTTCATCTTTTAAAAAAACTGGGACAACAGTAGCGGTTAACCAATCATCATGCAACTGACCACACCATCGAACTAGCATCGATAGAATGTCTTCTCACAGACTTCAGAGATAATTAGAGCATATACGTGATATTGAGCATGATACCGATTTGCTTTTTCGGATGTAAGACCAGAACTGCTTCGGAGTGACCTTCAAAGAACGAACTATTTACAGTTTGTATAATCTAGGCTTCGCGAAGTATAGCTCGATTAAATTGATTACGTAACCGAGTGGACGAACTTCTAAGAGAAAAATCGTAAGTAGCGAGTTTAAACATTATATCCCTTTGTGTTGATAAAACATCATTACAGTCTGTATAAAAAACCGATAATATATTTAGTAAAAGCGAATATCATGACAAAGTGATCGCAGAAACCGATTGGTGATTTATATTCAAGATTGACAACATCAGTAATTGACCTACTTAATATAAGGTCAAGTAAGAAAGCATCATCGTTCAAGTACCTTGTTGCTAAGGACACATGATGAACAAGTAGTATCGTTTATTAAAAAAAGATTTATTTTAACGTGGCAAATGCGTGCCAGCGCACGCTTACATGACCACAACAAAACAAGACTGTGAATCAGGTGTCGAGAAGGTGTGAACGGAGGAGGTGTTTGAATGTGATAAAGGAGGGAGCGCGGCGGACGTCGAGAGGGAGTTGATTCCAGGCGAGTGAGGCGGCGACGAGGAAGGATCGGAGACCGTAGTTGTTGGAGTAATTAGGAACGTGGAGTAAGAGGGTATGACGGGAACGCAGCGATAGCGAGGTGGGGCGAGTATCGTCTAAGAAAGGAAGGTTGATGAACGATGGGGAGCCGACAGCGATGAGACGAAAAGTTACGAGAAGAAGGCGGAGTTTGATGCGGATGTGGATGATGGGCCAATAGAGTTGGGCAAGATATGTGGATATGTGGTCGAAGCGACGGAGACGAAAGAGCACTCGAACGGCGGAATTGATTATGCGTTGTAGTGCTAGGATGAAGGATTTTGGAGAATTGGCGCAAAGGCTAAGGCAGTAATCGATTTTAGGGAAAAGAAGCGATGAAAGAAGAGACATACAAGAACGGAAGTCGACAAGGGATCGGATACGGCGGATGTCATGGAGAATTAAGTTAGACGAGCCAACCTTGTCACGGACGAAGGGTTTAAGGGAAAGGTGATCATCGAAATGGAAGCCTAAAAAATTGAGATTGTGAACTATGAGGATGATCGATGAGGCAAAAGATACAGTGGGAAAATATATGTTTGGTTTACGGCGGAGGATCCACATTATTTTTGACTTGTCGGGGTTTAGAACGAGATGGAGATTGGAGAGACGTTCGTAGATAGAAGAAATACAGTTGGAGGCAGAATTGCCGATATCGTGTATGCGATGTGCGGGTGAATGAGCATAGATGAGGATGTCATCGGCGTATTGCATGACGTTAAAGGAAAAAAGGTTTGATAAACGGAGAGAGATCGCCAAGCAGGAGAGAAAAGCAGGGAACCTAGGACTGAACCTTGTGGGACCCCGCAAAAAATAGGGATGTGAGGGGAGGATGATGAATTAGAACAGACGCGAACCGAACGGTCAGATAGATATGAGGCAAACCATGCTACGGATGAAGAAGAAAAGCCGTAATCATAACGAAGGCGATAAAGGAGGACGTAGTGGTCGACAATGTCGAAGGCGGAGGAGAGGTCGAGGAAGATGATAACACTATATAGAGCCTTATCTCGAGAAATGAGTAAGTCGTTGTAAACTTTCATGCATGCGATTTCTGTGGAGTGATTAGAGCGGAAAGCGGATTGGAAAGGAGGGTACAGATTGGATGAGGAGAGATAAGCGTTGATTTGTATTAAGATGAGGCGTTCTAAGAGCTTAGAAAGAGTAGGGAGTAGTGAAATGGGGCGATAGCTAGAAGGAAGGGAGGGGTCGAGCGATTGTTTCTTAAGGAGGGGACGAACGATTGCGGATTTCCAGTGTGAAGAGAAGATACGACTGCGGATGGACGAGTTAAACAAGGTTGTGAGAAATGGGGATATCGATGAGCATATAGATTTTAATTAAAATTTATTAAACTTGTTAGTAAGGCTACATGCTAAACGATCAGTAACTCGTCAACACGATAGGAATATAATTCCTTGTCTGCGTCGGAGATTCACTCAGAGACAACCACCGTCCCCCATTTCTATATACAAGAACTCATACAATCCGCCAACATAAGCATGCTTGATAACATTTCTATGAGTGGCCACGGACACAAATCCATATACCTCCACTGCACCAACTACCATCTCGATATACCCTCAGGTTATAGTGACCAGGAAGAGCAATTGAGCAATTGTCAATATTTATATGTAACCTACTTATATGGTTGTACCTACTTACATTGTAACTTACAAGGTTGGTGCAAACCTTCTTACGATATACATTAAACGATGCAACTTCGAATTTAGTAATATTATGTATGGTCAAGTACAAGGAGTTGTAATGGGGATTTCATTGATGCCATCGCTCGCAAAAGTGTGCATGAGACATTGCGAGGAAGATATCTTTATAAGTATCCCACAGCTTCGTAAATGACTTCGGTACGTTGATTACACATTTATTGTAATAAATCAACCTTTGTCAGTAACCTCCATCGAGAACTTTCCCAACGCTCAAGATCCTACAATTCAATGGGAGATTAAACTCATAAATGATGAATGTATTGCATTTCTTGATTTGATCTTACATATATATGGTGATAGCTTTTTTAAATTTCAGTGTACAGTAAGCCTTGAGTGCCATATGACATTGTTTCTTGGTTGTCTTACGTCCCACTAGCATGGAAAATAGCATTGGTTGTCTTTATTCAAAAGAAGTGATAAGCTTTGTTCATCAGTACAGTTGAAAAAAAAACCGAATATAGATTTATTGCGAATCTCCTTAAGAATGCTCTATTTCCAAACGATATCATACGCAAATCATTTTACTTTACATCACAAACAATTTCTTGTCTTAAGGCTTCAGGACCGTTCATTAAAATTCCTTATCTAGGTTAGCTAGTCAAGAGTATATCCAAAGAAATTTCTTAAGTTACTCTACAGAATCATCACAACGTCGTACTCTTTAATAAAAGAATGTCTCGATTTGCTAATTTGTTTAAAAGTAAGCCTTCAAAAAGCACACAGCGTTTAGTTTATATGATACCCTGTAAATCATATGATAATGTCTAATATGACAAACTGGAAAACCGTTGGACATCAGTTTTCCAGCACCGCGAAAATACAAACAATCGAAAAAAGTATGCGTCTTTGTTGAACATAGCATTAGAATGAACCACGTCATTGATTTTGTCAACGAACGACAAGTGCGCAAAGAGAGTGTATTGTAGACGACTAATTTATGAGGATTTCGTCCAGAAACAGTGTCACATATTTGATAACAATAAGCCTGATACTATTCTCATATTACCACTAGATCCATTTATAATAAGATAGGCGTAGTTCACGGAGCATTGGCTTTCTATTTTTGTTCTTTTTAAATTACATTGCAATTCCTAAATTTTAATTGTTTCTTTGTAGATTTAAAGATAAATGCAGTTTCATTAGAATATTCATTAAATAAATGTAAATACCTCGTTTATCGCCCAATTTCTTTCTACTAAATATTTAATAAACCATATTTGCGTTATTTATAAATTTTTGTCTCCTTTTTGCAAGACAGTGTGGAATAAAAACAAAATAAGCTAAATAAGTAAAAGGCGAAATAAAAGACGATATTTACAATAAGGTTGTTGACTTAACTTCCGCTTGTAGCATAAAATGCTAAAATATATTTCAGCGAAAAGATAATTTATGATGACAGCTGTTTATAATAAAAGTTTTTGCAAACTCATATATTATAAAAAGTAAATATTATAATATTATATTTATATTAATATTATATTGCTAATGTTGTTATATCATATTGCAATATTATTGCTGTAATAATGTTTGCTCAAAATATATCAAAATATTTTTTATTAATAATAAATTAACTATTGTCGATAAAATAAATTTAAATACCTCGTATTTAAATTTATAAAAACAATTTAGAAAACACACGAGGGTGTGTTTTCTTATTCGGTGAATGTTAATTCTGGCGTACCGCAGAGATCAGTCCTTGGCCCACTGCTCTTTATAATCTTCATTAATGATCTGCTACTCCGCTTATCATGCTCTCATCTAGCGTTTGCAGACGATCTAAAGATTTGTTCGATCATTAGAAATCCTGCTGATCGAGTATCGTTACAAAATGATCTAAACTCCCTGATCAAGTGGTGCGATTCTACCGGACTACGGTTGAATGTTGATAAATGTGTCCTCATGCAACTAGATCGCCCGATTGAAACTCTAAGGTACTATATTGGAGATATTGTCTTAAAGGAAGTGTCTCATCATAAGGATTTAGGGATTATTGTCCATCGATCCTTGAAAACAAAGTTGAACACCGACTTCTTTCTAGGTAAAGCTACTAGGTCGTTATATTGTATTAAACTGCATTCATAAGGTTAAGCTGTCATATGTTCAAGAGGTTATTCATCTCCCTCATCAGGCCACACTTGGAGTACTGCATTCAGGCTTGTTTACCTGTCACTAAGCAAGAACTATTAGACCTGGAGTCTATTCTTAGGCGCGGATCGAGGCTATGTATTGGCTGAAGTGGTATTGACTATTATGTAGTCTAAGTCGTATTGGGATGTTGTCGGTACGTGAGAGGTTCTTATCCTTTGAAATGCTATGTCTATGGTATATGTCGAATGATGCGGTGGGTTATCCCACCGATGTAATCACTAGGCGGGTAGGTAAGTTGCGGGGACATGGCAGTCTTGTATAAATTTGGATTTAACAGATTACCAAAAGTGTATAGACTCTAGAGGAGAGGAATTAACATGTGGAATTCATTGCCTGAGGAAGTCGTTGCAGCCCCCAGTTTGAGAACGTTTAAATCACGATGCTACAAATGGATACGTGAACAATGCCGCCATTCAACACTACCACTGGAATACCCTAATTAGCTACATTGACTGACTATTTGCTTTTATTCTTTTTTGGACTCTGCCTGAAAAGCCTTTTGGCTTTGGTATGTATTGGAATAATAATATCGATTTGATAATAAGCTTCTTCGAGATTGACAAGCGAATAGTAACGATGCTAATACAAATAATACAAATTTATTTAATGTGGCAAATGCGTACAAGCTGTACGCTTACAAGTCCACAAACAAAAATGAAAAAGTCAAGCAGATAAATTGTTAAAATGGGATCGGATTTGTCGTTTGAAGCACTGCAGGGAAGTTGATTGGCGTATATGAATGGGCAGATGATTCCACGATAGAGGAGCAGCCACAATGAAGGAGCGGAGTCCAAAGGAGGTAGAGTAGTTTGGGACATGTAAAAGAAGGGAATTACAGGAACGCAAGGAACAGTAAACAGGACGAGAATTATCAAGAAAAGGAAGGTTGAGAAATGAAGGGGTATGAAAAGTTACAAGGCAGAAAGCAACGAGAAGAAGACGAATTTGAACACGACAATAAATTGTAGGCAAATCGAGAGAAGCAAGATGGTACGATGTATGATCAAAACGACGAAGACGGAGGAGAATTCGGGCAACTGCGTTGACGATGCGTTGTAGGGGAAGAAGAGTGGATTTAGGTGAGTTGGACAATAGACTAAGACAATAATCGAGTCTAGAAAAAAGGAGAGATGATATGAGAGTCATACAAGAAGGGAAATCGATCAATCTACGAACTTGACGGAGGTTACGGAGTATCAAGGTAGATGAGCGTACTTTATCTCTAACGAAAGGTTTAAGTGAAAGTCGGTTGTCAAAATGGAAGCCTAGGAAAACGAGATTATCAACGATAGGAAGAATTGTAGAATTTAATGATACGGAGGGAGGTTCGAAGCCGAGGCGTCGAGGTAGGATCCACATAATTTTGGATTTATCAGGATTCAGAGAAAGGCGAAGGGAAGAAAGATGATTGGAAATTGAGACAAGACAGTCCGAAGCGGAAACACTAAGATCGTGAATACGATAAACAGGTGCATGAGCATAGATGAGAATGTCATCAGCATATTGCATAACATGGAAGTTAAATTTATGAGAAATCAAAGACAAATCAGCAAGAAGAAGAGAGAAAAGTTTAGGGCCTAATACGGAGCCTTGTAGAACACCGGACGGAATGGACGAAGGATGGGAGAGAGAAGAGTTAGAATATACGCGAAATGTACGGTTTGATAGATATGAAGAAAACCATGATACAGTGGGTAAAGAGAAGCCATAATCATGACGAAGGCGATGGAGAAGAATCAAGTGATCGACGATGTCAAAAGCAGACGATAGATCAAGAGAAACTATGACACTACATAATTTATGATCGTGCAAGATGAGTAAGTCATTATAAACTTTAAGACAGGCAATTTCAGTGGAGTGATTAGAGCGAAAAGCGGCTTGGGATGGAGGGAACAAGTTGGAGGATAAGAGATATGGATTAACTTGCTTAAGAACGAGACGCTCAAGGTGTTTAGAGAGGGTTAGGAGAAGTGAAATAGGACGGTACGACGATTAGATGGTAGTGAGGAGTCGAGAGATTGCTTTTTTGATGAGAGGACGAACAGTGGCGCATTTTCAGATGGAAGGAAATGTACGGCTACGGATGGACGAGTTGAACAATGTGGTTAGGAAGGGTAAGATAAAGGAGCAGATATTTTTAAGCAAGTGAGTGGGAATTGGGTCAGAAGGAGAGGTTTTATTAGGTAATGACAGCAGAACCGAAGAAACTTCATCAGACGAAACGGGAAGAAGGTGGAATAGTTCTGGGAGGGAAGTATTTAAAGATAAGAGTGAGTACAAGGGGGATATGGGTAGTAGGAAAAGTAAATTAGATAGCTTAGCTTGTAGATAAGAAGAAAATTCATCAGGATTTATATTACAAGGGGTAGATGATCGTGAAAGAATTGAGTTTAAGATTTTCCAATGAGATTTCGAGTTGGAAGATGACTCGAGTTGATTTCGCCAAAAGAGAGTACGTTTAGTACGTATAAGAATGAGATGTGAACGGCGTTGAGAAAAGTAGGAATCACGAAGATTTGGAGGGAGTGAGTTGGGTGAACGTTTAAGAAAGCGTTTATACATACGAAAAGAGTGACGGAGTCGACGCTTAGAAAGACTACAGTCAGAATCGAACCAGGGAGCATGGCGCAAGCGCTGGGAACGTCGAAGTCGACTAGGCAGAAGATTATTGAGGATCGACGTAAGTTCAGAATCAAACAGAATACAGAGATCATCGGGAGAGAGATAGCTAAGAGGAAGTGAAAAGAGTGAAGAATTAAGTAAGGCTGTGCAGAGAACAGGGATATCGAGAAGCTTCCAGGGTCGACTTGGTGTAGATAAAGGTAAAGGCGGAGAAGGAGGATGGGGACGAGTAAGAGTAAGAGTAACAAGGAAATGATCGGACAAACCAGGATCAGTAATTGACAAGGAGGTATAGTCATTGAAGCAGTTAGGAACAGCAATGATGTCGAGAGCACCGCCGAGAATATGAGTTGGGCTTGTTGAAAGTAATTTATAGTTAAAATCAGAAAAAAGATTAGTTAAAGTGATAGAGTCAGAGTCAGACGGGCGATCAAGACGAATGTTAAAGTCACCGAGAACAAAAGAAGGAGTAAGTCACCGAGAACAAAAGAAGGAGTATAAGACAATGAACAGTGAGACATTAGATCTGCAAGGTCGTTAAAGAAGATACGTGATGGGGCAACTGAACCTGGACGGTATACAATCACAAGTTCCAGAGGGAAAGGCGTTGATAATCTGCATATGAGTAATTCGAACGAAGTGTAACAGATGTTAACGTTGATTTTACGTAAAGACATTGGGTGACGAGCAATGGCAACAATACCGGCATAGTTAGACGCAGTAGATGTATGAGATGTAATTTGACGAGCTGATTCAACTAGAGAACAACCAGAGCGACATAGACGACGAATAGCAAGATCGTCGGAGTCAGAGTGCCAGGATTCGGTAATGCAGAGAATATCGATAGATAATTGATCGACGATATCGAGAAGCATACCAGCTTTATGAAGAATGAAGCGAGTATTGAATAGACTCAAGACGAAAAGTATGCTTAGGAGCGAGATCGACTAGCGAAGAAGACAAGGGGGAGAGATGGGACGCCATCGAATTTTTGGCCTTGTGTGAAGAACGTGAAAATTTCCGTTGATTTTACGTATAGATAAGGATGACTCGCTGTTTGTTTCACGTCGATGTTTTTCAATGCGAGCTAAATTGAGCTGGGCAATATCAGAAGGGGAGCGGTCAGGAAAGATACGGCAAGTAGATGAAGTGGTAAGAAGTTTAAAACGTTGGGAGAGTACCGAAGAGGCATGTGAACTATGTCGGAAAACGATTTTTAAGAGTGGAGGACTGAGATGATTGGATTTAGTGGATTTGTTTAAACGAATAAAGGATACAGGAGCGATATTATTGAAGAGTGATGGGTTATCATCAGGAAGAATGGTTGCTAGGATAGACCTGAAAGCAGATACATCATCATCGAGGCGAGATTGTGGAGAAGCAGATTCAGAAAGCTATTAAGTTTGATATGATTATACAGCGATCGCGCGAAGGAAAACGATTTCGTGGAAGTGGTGGACGGACAGAGCTGGTAGGAGTCGAGGTAGATGAGCAGATAGAAGTGGAAATGACAGGGGTGCTTGATAAAGAATTAATATTGGTTGAAGCAAGTGTGACAGGAGCGGGGTGTTGAATCGGTTGATCAGAGATGTGACTGGATATGATTTTAAATGAAGGATGTAAATTATTTGGAAGTGTTACGTGGGAGGTAGAGTAAGGAGAATTAAAATAGGTTGGGGCATGAGTGACAGGAATGGAGTGTTGAATCAGTTGATCGGAAATGTTACTGGAAATGATTTTGATGGAAGGGTGTAAATTATTGAGAGGTGATACAGGGGAGGTCGAGTAAGGAGTAAGTGAGGAGAATAAAGAAGTTTGAGATTTATTTAGATTGGGGGAGGAATAGGAAAGAGGAGGTACGAGATGAAAAGCTTTACCGTTAGCATTGTTAGAATGAGAAAGATTAATAGAAATTTGGTACGTATTTGAACGAGGAGTGTGTGAGAGAGAGTAGGTTCAATAATGGGATTATATGATGCGAAGTCAGGTGTTGATGCGAGGGAAACATCTAAAACAGCATTGGTCTGAGTGGTCGTGTGTGATACAGAAGTAGATGAGCAGGATAACTGTAGCAGTCGTACTGATGTACAAAAACCGCAAATGAAATGTTTACGTTTATACACCGAGTGGTCGGATATTTTAACACGAACAAGTGTCCATACATCGCAATCTTTGGAATCGCATCCAACTTCAAAGCTGGTATAACCATCATTGCATTCTGATGTGGAATATTCTTGATCAGGAACAGGGATCTGAGATCGCGCTTTTTTAGGCATGACCTTTTAATGATAGATTGAGCTCAATCCGCGAGCGTAGCGAGCGGAACTGACAGGAATAATCTGAAACTGACAGGAATAATCTGGAATGTATGTTTATTAGAAACCAAGACTTTTTAACTCCGTTGAAGTAATCGTTGTTATCGATGTAATCATTGTAAACGTTGTAATCGTAGTAATCGTAGTAATATAGTTGTAATTGTAAGTAGTTAATTTAACAGCCAAGAAAGTCCATTGTGTATATTAATCTTGTATTTATGTGTATATTAATTGTAAATGGTTTTTTGTTAGCAGCTTAGAATTTCAAACTATTATTATTCCATATATTGGAATAATAATGGAATACAATATTAATATTTTATTATGATTATAAAAATTAGGCTCTAATGCAATTGGAGCCTGATTTGCATTTTGGGCTACTACTATTGATCAACAAGTGGTAATTGAATTTCGTTGATAAGTTTAAGTGAACGTTATGTGTATTATATAGTGAAGCTCGTTGTAAAGCTCGTTGTCACTTAAAAATAAATCTATTTTTTAACTATATTGAAATTAAACTTTCCACAAGGCGTGAAGTCTCTGACAAATTTAAATACTGACTTTGGAGAAAGCGTTTGAACCTGAAGGTAAGTTGATGTCCGACGCGCATAATTTGAAAATTATTATTTTCGATCGGGCTTGTTATAAGCTCGATCGAAAGTTATTACGATTCTATTTCCGGGCAAGAATTTCGTCTAATTTGAACACCTGTGCATGTAATATAGGAGTCATAACATATTCAAGAATCTTCCAAATGACATTCATCAAATTTGGCCTACCATCTATTATTATCGTATTTTTCTTAATAAGCCTATATATTTAACTTATGTATTTATGTCAATGATCAAGTTTTTAGTAGAAATGAAAAGATCGTGCGAAATTAACTTCATCTTTTAAAGCTCAAATAGTTGCAGAAAATAGCAATTTAAGATTCGTAATTAACAGCCTAATCTATTATTTTTGCTATAAAATTTGACGCTATGTTTAAACACAAGATAGTGTAATATTAAAAGGGCAGTGATTTTAAAATATCTCACGATACCTCATAACTTGGAATCCAATCACGGATGTGTTGTTGCTTTTTATCATTTTCCAATGTCTTTTAATATATAAATTCTACTTTTTCTACTACTTGACTCCGCCAACCAACTTATTTTTACTATAACTTTCGGACGTCTTTTCTCAATGATCAATTTCCATTCATCACGTCTTGTTCTAAGCGATTTTAATAATCGTCTTGAAAGCCCTTCTCACCCGGGCACTGAAATATTTGTTTCTTTCTTTTCCGACTACAACTATAATGGAGTCAAATCCAAGCCCATGCATGTCAATGGGGTTCTCTTGATATCATCGCAATTCCGTCTCACTTTAAATTGTCTCCATCCTGCTCAATATGTGACCCAGGTATCGCTGATTACTTCCTCGTTACACATAGCCTCAATATTGTTAACAATCAAACTTCAGCAAACTATTTTCTACCGTCCGTGGAGAAGGCTAAATCTAAATCCTCTACTTCGCTATTTCCCTGTCATCTCTCGTATGCAATATTTGCTAAGAACTCTAGATTGATTATTTTAAAGCAACCCAATTTGGAATGACATAAAGAGTAACATTTTATATTTTCTTCGATGTTCACTCGCATAATCGCATCTAAGAAGTCTTGAATAGTATATTTTATATCTTTCATATTTTATTCTCATTTTTGAAGTCTTTAACCTATACATTCACTTCCATTGTAAGGAATGACTTAAGACAGAATATGATCATGTTAATCATACATACATGAATCGATCAATCGCCTAAGCGTACATGCCCAAGCATTATTCCTATCTTTAATAATGCTTATAATCCTTGATTCGTTTTATATTAGCGATCCTAGTATTTATATTACAACTTTTGCTGATTTTGCCCCAAATCTCGGATTTTGTTGAGATTCCGCTTATGAAGTAAAATCTTTGTCTTTCCGGTTTACATTGTTGACATATTTCGGTTCGAATATTTCGAGTATTTTCCAAACATTGTTCAACTGATAAACATATTCTACAAAATTAACGTTATCCGCATACTATATTTGAATTATTGAAGGAATCTAAGATTAAATTTGTGGAACTGTAGTGAATCAACTTGACTTCGCCAATGCAACTTTAATGAACAATCTACAAAAACTTTATGAAACGATAAGAAACTGTACTCAATTAAATTGATATTCAAAGGTCATATTCATGATGAGCAGTTTCGTACACAATTTTCACGCACCTTGGAAAACTGAGAGTAGTGAACAAAACTATTGGAAATAGTTGTATTAAATATAACAAAAAACAATTAAATAGTACTGATTTGCAGACTGTTCGCACCACAGCGTGCCTATCAGAATACCGTTAAAACAGGATGTCGTAAAGATATACTTATGAGATTTTTGATGATAAATTTTAAGTGCAAAATACGTCTTGAACAGACATTTTTACCTCTAAAACAGCGTCGAGTGTGGCATAGATTACACTGGTCAACAGTAATTCCCCTGAATCCAAAAATACCCTTTATTTTGGTCTATCAGTTCAATTTTTTTAATTTATTGAACATTCTTGTATGAACAACATTTTGTCCTTTATCGTATTTCAATTTTGTTTTATTCTTTTTAGATTTTGTACAAATCAATATACAACGAGGCAGATTGCATCACGAGGGGTTGTGTCAATTCTCCGAACGTGTATTGCTATTTTTGTGGAGAATATACATTAGTTGAAAACAGATTGAACATCACTGATTTTGTTGAAAGAGCATATTTGGCATATTTTGGGGTCAAGCTGAGATATCAGGAAAAACATTGGGCACCACATAGTATCTGCAAACAGTGTACAGAACATTTGCGATAATGGACAAAAGGGACTAGAAAAAGTATGAGGTTTACTATACTGATAGTTTGGCGGGAACCCAACAATCATGGGGACAACTGGTATTTTTGTGCTCACAATTTAAATGGTGTTAACCGAAACAACCAACAAACGCTTATATATCCTAATCTTGCTTCAGCGAATAGACCGATTCAACACAGCGAAGAGCTACCTGTTCCTAGCATTCAGTGTCTTGCCTTAGCTAAGTTTATCCTCAAGCGACGAAGATTTCTCACGTAAAGATGTCGACAAAGATGAAGAATTTTCAGTTGATACTACGCCTTAGTTGTGCTTCCAAATAGAGTTGAATGATCTTATAAGTGACTTAAACCTCCCTGAGAATTTTGCAGAAGTGCTGACTTCCTGACTAAAAATAATAATATTTTAGAGAATGGTGTTCGGGTAACCTTTTTTCGAAGATGCCATTGAATATTCTTACAATCATTTACGACTACTTTTATATCCACTATTTACTATTTTGTATTCTTGCTATTTTGTTTAGTCCACATTAATGTCTCACAATACTATTTTGCCTTTAAATTATTAATTCTGTTAAATTATTAATCCTTTTGAATTATTAATTCTTAAAAAAGGGAGAAGTTTGCATCCCAAGGTGTTTACACTTTAAAATGTAAACTGCTTCACGTGATCACGTTTAAGAGACCAGGTAATGGCCAATAGCTAGGTCGCATAGAGCGTGGAGTGAAGGTGGTAGATCTTTATAGATCTTGTTCCAGCCTGCAAACGCCTTAAGCAGGGCAGCCCCCTGTCAGATGCTGCTGGATGGCCAGTTGTAAGTTTAGTATGAGTCAACTAAACTAGGTGGCGACACCGAAAAAGCAACGTTAAAAATTATGACTTTAAGTTACATGTACTCAACCATATTGGAAAAATACGTAAGTACTAATGATTTCAATTTTAGATCTTTTAAATGTAACAGAAAAAATTGTATAGTTTGTGATGTTATAAATAATAATAATTGTATCGTAAGTAATACGACAAACAAATGTTTTTCATTAAATATTAATAATAATTGTAACTGCAATACCGCAGGTGTAGTGTATCTTATACAATGCACATGTGGATTGCAATATATAGGAAAAACATATCAAATGTTAAAAACTAGGTTTAGGCAACACATATATAATATACAGCATAATAGTCAAACTATATTTCATAAACATATGAGATTAATATGACATGATATTAAAAACTGTAAATTATTTATTTTAGAACATATTATCGAAGAAAACATTTCAATATTAAATCAAAAACTATTAGAAAAAGAAGATTTTTGGATTAAAACGCTTAATTCCATGTACCCATTAGGATTGAATGACGTGGTACAAGGAATTGGCAGAAGTAGTATAATACATAATAAACAACTATATTATAATAATCCGGTTAAACGCAAACCAAGAAGTCATGGTGATAAAAGGAATAGGAAAAATAGAGTTAAAAATATTAAAAAAGATATGTATATAAATGAACAATTAGAAATATTAAAACAACTTTTAAGTGATAATAAGCTAAAAGATCTTTATGTAAATATAAGAAGTTTTTCTAAAGATATCATATGTTCAATAAATCAAAAATTAATTAACGACTATGATAGGCTAAGTTGTATAATAGACAGTTATTGTAATACAAAACACTATAATCGTACAATAAATGTAAATAATAACAATAGAAAATATACATTAACCATAAACTTCATTAATAAATGTATAGATAACATAAATATAGCCGGACTTTTAAATAATTCTAAAAGTAAAGAAATAATAGGGTCAGATTTAAGTAAATATATTCCTAAAATAAGGTATAAACTCCTACCACCATTAGGACGAAAAATTTGTAATTATAATAAAGAATTAAAATCAATATGTAACGATAATATTAGAAACAAAATGGAAACAGAATGCAATTGTAAAAGTCTTAGTTTTGATAAAATAAATGAACATATATGTACCCATAATCTAGAATTAATTGAAAATTGTGAATTAAGAAAGCTGATATCAAAAGGGTATAAATATAGATTAAATAATAACAACGACAAAAATAAAATATACAATTCGTTATATAATAACTTAAATGATTACTTTAGTAAGCTGATTAATAGTGAAAGCTCGAATATATCTAAGATTAACATTTGGAAAGATTATATATTTGATAAAATTAAAAATAAAATGAAAATAACAAACAATTATAAAAGGAAAGATAAAATTAATAAAGATATGTATAAAGAACTTACTAAATTAAAGGATAATTATATAATAACAACTATTGATAAAGCTAGTAATAACTTTGTCTTCATATGCAAAAAGCTTTATTATGATATACTAATGAAAGAGGTTAATTCTAATGATTTAAATGTAAATCCAACATATGAACGTAGTGAGTTGAGTTTAGAAACAATTATTACAAGTCACTGTTCTATAATGGATAAAAAGGGTATAAAGGTTGAATTAGATAATAAAACTATACCTATATTATATTGGAATCCAAAATTACATAAAAATCCAATAAAACCTAGGTTCATATGTAGTGCGTTTAAATGTACATTAAAACCACTTTCTGTCTATATGAATAAAATACTTAAAGTAATTAAAGCACATTTTAAAAAATATTGCAAGGTAATCGAAATTAATACTGGTATAAAACACTATTTCAGTATTAATTCTACAAAAGAATTTTTAGAACAGACAAAAGGAATAAATTTTCAAAATATAAATACATACGATTTTAGTACGCTTTATACAAATCTAGATTTAATAGATATTAAAGAAGCGTTAGTAAAATTAATTAACCTTATATTCGGAAAAAGATATACATATATATGTTATAATAATTATAACGCCTATCTAACAAAAATTAAACCATCAAATAAATATAAATATATGGATAAAATTGAATTAATAGAATCCTTAAATATTTTGATAAATCAAAATTATTTAAAAGTAGGGACATCTATATTTAGACAAGTAAAAGGTGTTCCAATGGGTGGTAATAGTAGCCCAATTATAGCTGACTTGTTTTTAAGCTTTATAGAATATGAATTTGTTCATAACTGTGTAAAAACTAAATCTAAACAATATAAATATATGAAATATATGTTTCGATACATTGATGATATATGTGTATTTAATTCTAATAATTTTTATTCAATTAGTGAGCACATTTATCCAGAAAGCCTTATTCTTAACAAAACCAATATTAATGATAAAGAAGGTGTATATCTAGATATGAACATTAAATTAACATTAACTAAAACTACTATTAATTTATATCGTAAAGATGACATATTTAAATTTACAAGAAACATATTTTTGCATGAGCATTCATGCATACCATATAATATAAAATATAATACATTAAATAATGAAATTTTAAGAATTGCAACAATATGTAATGATATTGGCTTTCTTCAAAATCATTTAAATAATTTAATAGATACATATTTTAAACTAGGTTACTATAAAAATAACATCAAGCAGAAAATAGTAAAATATATAAATCAACACAATAATATAAAGAATAAATTAAAACTCTTAAGTGGCAAATTTTTATGGATGGATAATAAATAATATACTTTGCATTAGAATAAGATACTAGATAGTTATTTCAGAGGAAATACATCATTAGCATGTATTTGGCCCCGCTGCTATGTTGGGTAGAGGAGTTAGGGGCCGAAACCTGATAGCATAGCAGTTCCTCCTGATGACCTCTAATTCTTATTCTGATACAACGTCTGTTATTTATTAGTCAATTCATAAAAATGACGTTTATTTTAAATTTTATTTTTTATTTTATTTTTTTAACTTGATTTAAATTATAGAAAATCTAAAAACAATTATTAATTTTATTATTTAATTGTTAAATTTTGATTTAGCATTATTATGTTTTGTTTATTTTATAATTATATTAAATACGTAGACTCAGTTAGCTGATATAATTTTTGTCACAAAGGATCTTCATTTAATTCCCATATCAACTTTTTGAAAATATTTTATCGGGCAAAGTATCTAATACAGCAAAAATTTGAAATGAGAATAGTGAGAAAACTAGACCTGATTGAGATAAATCGTAGTGGAAAAATTATATCCGAATTTGTTAAAACTATCCATATACCAGACAAGAATTTTTTGTCGACCTGTGTAATAGTTAACAATGTGGCATAATAATAGAGAGCAATGACTTTGAAGTTTCAGTTCAATACAGACATAAGACAATATGATTTATCTAATACAAAAAAAAGATGATTGTTTGAGGTGATTTTCAAATAATTGAAAATATAAATTAAAAATATGAATGCTTAATTAAAAATATAAATTAATAACCAAAAATCAGTTAATAATGTTCATACAACATGTGGGCATCATTGTCCACATATTGTGGACAATAATTTTTGTATATGCTGTGCAATATGTTGATTATATTAAAGAGTTTTATTGAACTCCAAAATATCTTTTTACTGGATTAAATTTTAAAAAGCAAATAAAAACAGAAATATTTTAATAAAGAGTTTTTTATGCCTGAAAACTAAGCGTTTTTTGGTGCAATTCATTTCTATTAATTTATTTTTGATCAAAGGACTCTTTTGATTCATATCTGTTAATGACTCGCGCGAACCGGTAAGCGATCAATTTCTCGGATGCTCGGCTTTAAAAGAACTTTACATTGAAACACATAATACAAATAGGATCATATTTATTGTCGTGTTCAAATTCGTCTTCTTCTCGTTGCTTTCTGCCTTGTAACTTATCATAACCCTTCATTTCTCAACCTTCCTTTTCTTGATAATTCTCGTTCTGTTTACTCTTCCTTGCGCTCCTTTAATTCCCTTCTTTTACATGTCCCAAACTACTATACTCCTTTGGACTCCGCTCCTTCCTGGTGGATGATCCTCTATCGTGGAATTATCGGCCCATTCATATACGCAAATCAACTTCCTTGCCGTGATTCAAACGCAAAATCCGATCCCATTTAAACAATTTATCTGCTTGACTTTTTCATTTTTGTTAGTGGACTTGTAAGCGTGCAGCTTGTACGCATTTGCCACGTTAAATAAATTTGTATTTTTTTAGACAAAATATGCACACAAGTATGCTTAACTATGACAGGGAATACTTATACTACAGAGATTGTGGTCATGATATTAATGAATAGAGACTCGCCATATTATCGGTTGGTTGTCACAATTCCAGTATTTTTATTTTAGATATATGGTTGATACTGAAATATATACGTATCTAGATTAGAACTTGTTGCTTCGTGGTTTTTGTTTTCAGTAAAAGGTAGTATTAGATAAAAGTAAATTTTTTTTCAAATAGCGACTGATCCAGGCTCGTCTTGCTATAATTCTAACCATTAACGAGGATTTAGGGGATACCCTACAATTTCGTTTAATAAATATGGCCTTTGTATAGGTTAGAATAGAGATATTCATATTATGAGTCAACGCACGGCAATTGAGAAAGAACGTAGGCTAAAAGATGTCCGGTGACGGGGTATATATAACAATAGAGAGAGTTTTGACTTCGAAGTTAAACTTCATTTTATCTCACATATCACAATGAATTGAATATATGTTGGCTATTAAGCCTGATTGCATAAGCAATCTTATATTGAATTAATTTAGGATAATTAATAATTAATTTTTAATAAATTATTAATGTATAAATTATTATTTTATAAAAATATTTTAAATTATAATAGTAAAAATATTTTATTAATAAACCATTGTAATTTAATTAAGAAATTTATAATTTATTATTAATTAATACGCTAATAATCGTTAACTTATTAATAGCTTAAATAAATAAATCAATTAAATTATTAATTACATTTATTACTTAATAAATTAATTCATTAAACCAATTATTAATATTGTTATTTGGTGGATTTGTAAGATAGCTAGTGGATTTACAATAATTTTTTGAAAGTCATTAGTGCATTTTATCAATTCTATATTTCGATATTTTGTATCATCTCGTTTAAACTTTTAATCGATTCAAAATATCTTTTACTTAATTTCCTTAGCATCGCTCTTTTAAGGTTAATTTCTCCTAGCAATCCCTTAAGTTTCTTTTCTTGTTCCGCCAATTGTGATCTTATATCGTTAGTATTGCTAGCAAATGTTGCAAAACTTTCCATCTTCAAATTGGCTAGATACTGCTGGGCATATGCTATTCTAATTTTCATCATTCGGTTGTTTTCGTTGACTTTATTGATATACTTTCTTTGGCAGCTTCTAACTTTCGCTAACTTGTACATTTGCTTTTCATTGTCCTCTTTACATGGAATCAAATCTAAACCTTAAAATAACACACTAAGTAAAAGAGTTTTGCTAAATGAACAATGTTAATCTAATTTACTGCATCAAAACTATTATAATAGCAGGTTCAATTCAAATCAATATAATAAATTGATAAATTTATTTGTTCATCAACCAGATCACCTATGTGAAGCTACAATTTAAAACGGTTTTTTACAGAAATATTTTAATCTTAAAAAGAAATTTTATAACCCATAATTTTTATAACGAAGTTTTTTCAAAGTTATTAGAATTAAGATTAAAGGTCAGCTAGATGAACTACAATGTTATCAGGTTTCGGCCTCTACTCCTTAGCTTGATATAGTAGCGAGGCGAAATACATATATGTGTATTTGATTATCTAATTTAATTAATTTAATTGATTTAATTCATTTTAAATTATATTTTGATAAAATATATTTGACAATGATTTGAATGATTTATATCTAAAAATAAAAGGTAAACTCCTTCCTTTTCATTAAATTTTAATAAATATTATAAAATAATAACTAAAAACTTAAAAGTAATAATAAAAACTCACAAATAAGAAAATGATCTCTCAAATAATAACATGTTCACTGTAAAGTCTAAAAGGTGCATGGGTACATCTTAATTAAAAAGATCTTAAAAATGTAAAAACAGAGAATTAGAAAAGTATTATCTTAATATTGTCTTTATAGTGTCTTAATAAAGTGTCTTTATCTTAATAAAGTTAAAAATTAATTTTATTTTAATATTACTATGGTTATATTTTATTTTAACAGTAAATGCTGTCCTTATGTATGCGAAAATGTTTTAAATGAGTTTATATATGACAAAATTTTTATTTTAGAATTCATTTAATGGATAATAAATAATAACAACACATCTGATACTATCAATTAAAGTGTAGATACAATTAACAAAGTTATCGTTCAAAACTATTTTATAAAGTTGTAAAAAATAACTGGCAAATAAAACCGTAATGTTATTGAATTTCTGTCAATATATTACTTTAGTAATTGTATGTGTTGTGATACCATTGAATCATGCCGAGAAAAAGGTAGTACATAAACAGACATCACTTATAGAAGATTATGGATAATGTCAATTGCAGCACGGAGCGTATTATTTATCTCGCTACATGAACCATCTGACGAAAACCGCACGTAAATGAAACTGAACGCTGCTTCCATCTAAGGTAAACTAATCGACGAAACGATATACACACATTTTTCTTTCTAACGTATGAGAAAAATGAACATCGTTGTATAGAAAATACATATTAATTTAATATAATAGACAATAATTTAAAAAGCACGGCAAAAAGAAAAGTATAAACCTTCATCAGACCAAGAAATAGAACCGAATTATTCTCGTTTAAAGTTGATATGTATACCCAGTCATCCTATGTGTGACGGCAAACTTCAACAACGGTATACGTGTTTCGCTCTAACGGAGCTCATCAGTGGCACATTAACACACGCTTAAACAAAGTTTAAAGCTCGAAAAACAGAACTACACTTAATCTGAATCATTGGAGGAAATTTAGCATAAGCTCTGTGCATGGCAGTGACTATTAAAGTTTAACCATGTATCAAGCACTAAATTCTTTTAATAGAAATGCTGTTTAACAGGAACACTTTCAAGTGCACAAATATATAAAATATAATTTGATTCTACTCGGTTATATTTCTTGATCTGATGAAAATATATATTGTTGCCTGGTGTTTATGCCTCCTTGTAGGGAAAACAGTGATTTATATTCGGAAATGCTCTTACCCTTAAACCCTACTTTCGTGACAAGGTCCGCTCGTCTAACTTAATTATCCATGACATCAATCGTATCCACCCCCTTATCGACTTCCGTTCTTGTATGTATCTACTTTCATCGTTTATCGTCCCTAAATGATTACTGCCTTAGCCTTTTCCCAAATTCTTAAAAATCCACAATCCTACCCCTACAACACATCATCAACTCCGCCGTTCGAGTGCTCCGTCGCTCCGACCAAATTCACATATCTTGTCCAACTCCCTTGCCCACAATCCACAAACGTATCCAAATCCGCCTGCTCGTAACTTTTCATCTAATCGCTATCGGTTCACCATTGTTCATCAACATCCGTTTATTAAACGACACTCACCCCACCTCTCTATAGTTGCGTTCCATAATTCCCTCTTACTCCACGTTCCCAATTACACCAACAACTATGGTCTCCGGTCCTTCCTCTTTGTTTCCTCACTCACCTAGTATCAGCTAACTCTCGACGTCCGCCAAACTCTCATTTATCACATTCAAATACCTCCTTCGTTCCCACCTTATTGACACACATTAGATTTTTGTTTTTGTTTTCTTCGTAGTCATGTAAGTGTGCGTCGGCACCAATTAGCCACGTAAAAATAAATCCTTTTTGTACCAAAAGTAATATACAGAAATATATTTACACCACCATGCAGACAACCTAGTGGATTTAGCTTTGAATCGCGATTGATACGTCCTGAGTTCAAATCCGATCAGCATCAGTGTACGGTGAAAGCAGATAACAAAGGTCGAAACGTGAAATGTAGGTTTGGGTCAGCAACTGATGAGACCCACCCAGACTGATTAGTAGCGTCCTGCTGAATCAATAATAATAACAATACCTGTGAGGATAATATCGTGCCACAATCAGAAGAATTTCATGCTGCCATGATCCGTTAGCCGTATCATCGCAGCATGATTCGGCTAGCGGATCACACAAATAGGTATGTTTCTAATAGATCGTTAGAATACGATCCCCTTCCAATAGTAATATACAGAAATGTATATCTACACCACCGAGCAGACAACCTAGTGGATTTAGCTTTGAATCGCGATTAATAAGTCCTGAGTTCAAGTCCGATCAGCATCAATGTACGGAGAAAGCAGATAACAAAGGTCGAAACGTGAAATGTAGGTCTGGGTCAGCAACTGATAAGACCCACCCAGACTGATTAGTAGCGTCCTGCTGCATCAAGAATAAGAACAATACCTGTGAGGATAATATCGTGCCACAGTCAGAAAAATTTTAACTCTCAGGTACAATCAAATATAATTAAAAATATGCATTGCAAGTGGCATCATGATCTGTTAGCCGGATCATGGCAGCATGATCCGGCTAGTGGATCATGCAAATAGGTAAATTTCCAATAGATTGATAGAATACGATCCCCTACCGAAAGTAATATATTGAAATGCATATCTGCAACACTTGAGCAACCAGCCTAGTGGAAGTATCGTTTAATCGAACGCTACATTACAATAAAGTTCCACGGATTCAGTGGAACTTCACTGTAACTTCTTTGATTAAAATATACACATACAATTGCTAAATTAGGTTTATTTAAAAAACCTAAACGTTTAACTAAAAGCTGTTGTTTGTTAATCTTTTAATTGTTCTGTATGTATAAATTTATTTATAAAATCACAATTATTATGTAACTTATTCTATTAATTAAAATTACTTTCATACAATAACAAACGATATTTACTAGGCCCAACGTTGGGTTTGCTTAGTGATGATATTTCGTTAATCGATTTCATATTTACGACTAACGAGACTAAGATTTTAATTTTCATTCAATTACTGCATGTGCGATCTTTTGCCTTTGCATATTGGCGCCAATTGAGTGCAAATGCCAACAATTCTCGATTCGAAACTACTGGTGACGTATATTAATAAGAAAGAATTTCATAAAACTTTTTTAAAAATGACGCATTGAAATCGTCTTGTTGGTAGTCGGTTGAATTTCATTTTGTTGAGATATTTCCGGAGACCTTCGACTAACTTGTATTTTAGCTGGCTACATAATAGCTCCAGCTATCAGGTCGCATTACGACATAAAGCATGCTGTCCAGACAACTTCACAGTGCGAGACTCATCAGTGGACGTCCCTGTATTATCGTTGTTTCGTCCCTCAGCATGTACTATATTGACGATACACATGGTAGTCATCCATAGATTGAAATGTTGCATTGAAATCATATTGTTGGAAGTCGGTTGAATTTCATTTTGTTGAGATATTTCTGGACCTCTTCGACTAACCGCTATGTTAGCTGGCTACATGATAGCTTTAGCTATGAGGTCGCATTACGGCATAAAGCATGCTGTCCAGACAACTCCACAGGGCGGGACTCAAAAGTGGACTTCCCTGTATCTTCGTTCATTACGACAGAAAGCATGATGTCTAGACAACCTGACAGGGCGGGACGCTTTCTGTCGTAATGCGACCTGATAGCTGAAGCTATTATGTAGCCAGCTAAACTACAAGTTAGTCGAAGAGGTCCGGAAATATCTCAACAAAATGAAATTCAACCGACTACCAACAAGACGATTTCAATGCATCATTTCAATCTGATGGAGGACCACCATGTGTATCGTCAATATAGTGCATGCTGAGGGACGAAACAACGATAATACAGGGACGTCCACTGATGAGTCTCGCACTGTGAAGTTGTCTGGACAGCATGCTTTATGTCGTAATGCGACCTGATAGCTGGAGCTATTATGTAGCCAGCTAAAATACAAGTTAGTCGAAGGTCTCCGGAAATATCTCAACAAAATGAAATTCAACCGACTACCAACAAGACGATTTCAATGCGTCATTTCAATCTATAGAGGACTACCATGTTAATCGTAAATATAGTTCATGCTGAGGGACGAAACAACGATGATACAGGCACGTCCACTGATGAGTTTCGCCCTGTTGAGTTGTCTGGACAGCATGCTTTCTGTCGTAATGCGATCTGATAGGTGAAGCTATTATGTAGCCAGCTAACATACAAGTTAGTCGAAGAGGTCCGGAAATATCTCAACAAAACTTTTTTATTTACACGAACAGAAAAGTATAAACCTGCATGCTTTTTTACAGCCTTCGTCGGGATGCTTAACCCGGAATGCGCCCACCACAGACGCCTAGCCTCAAATGAGGCGTTTCGACTTTAGTCTACTCATCACTACAGGTTGGTATCATCAGTGTGGCCCTGTAGCTACACAACTTCGACAGTACTTAATGCTCAGTAAACCTTTGAAATGAATTCACTTGATTAATAATAACCGATTCATTTCAGACGAAATTGCTAACACATTGTTTGCTATAAACTATTAAAATTGGTATATTTGCTTTAAGATTTACGCTTGGACTAAATAAATAATAAAGTTTTCATAATAAAATATATATTTTTGTCGAGGAATAAGGCATGAACCTGATAATACGGCAGTTCATTTTGTTGATCTGCAATCTTTATCTTTATTCTGGCACATGTAATACCAGTTCACAAAAATACCGAGTTATTACATTTTCCTTATATCATTTAAGATTACATTCGATGAAAAATGTACTTTGATTTTATTCTTATGCATCGAGAAATAAACAATAATGAATATAATGTTCTCTATGTAATGACCGTTCTTATGTTTGATTTTGACAATATGTTTGAGTATACTTTTTGTGTTCGTACTGCATCCACAGTTCAAAGTAAAGTTAAGAGAATGGAACTTTGCTTTCTCCATATATAGGCAATTCGATCACCGTATTTTGTTGCAAAAACAATATAGAAATAATAATAAATTATATTTTTAATAAATTTTAAGTTTCTAAAAGTAATATAAAAATAACAATAAGTCATATTAAAAAAACCTTTTACGTTTTCACTTTAAATTATTATTTTATTGTGTGAATAACTACTTTATCATACAATTTTGATTTTAAAATCAAAATTGTCATTGATTAAACTTGGTCTTACCGATTAAATCATTTACCTAAAGCCACATATTTTGATTATAAATTTAAAAATGTTGTTATCAAAAATTGAAGCAAAATTTTATATCATTTAAGATTACATTCGATAAAAAATGTACTTTAATTTTATTTTTATACATCGAGAGAAATTCAATAATAAAAATGATGTTCTCTAGCTTTCGACTTTGCAATAGCCCTCTTCAGGAGTTGGTACTTCTCTCCGTGTAGCAACTGGTCCATTAGTAATATATACAAATGTATTTCTGAAAGAATGTGTGTTATCCTTCAACTTTAAATTTGTTATCGCTATCCTTAAGATCCAGTCATCTTTGTTGCCTTTCATCATCTCCCCATTACTTTTAATATGAAACGATCCTTATATTGACCTTCGTTTCCAATTAATAATTTATTTAATTCCTGTTTACGGCGTGTTGTCGGATCTTCGTTTAGCTTTTATTCGTTTCAATTCCCTCAGCAATTTATTTAATTCCTGTTTACGGTGTGTTGTCGGATCTTCGTTTAGCTTTTATTCGTTTCAATTCCCTCAGCAATTTATTTAATTCCTTTTTACGGCGTGTTGTCGGATCTTCGTTTAGCCTTTTGAACTGTGGCCTATCTACGATACAATATCCTGCCTTTGAGTAATCATCCCTGTTGACAACTACTAACACTATTCATTTGTCCGCCTTACAAATCGATATATTCTCATCATTACGAAGATTCTGAAGAATTTCCCTTAGTTTTAAGCAAAAATTAAACTGGATTAGCTACCATATATTTAATTTCTACTATTTTTTTAATAGATAAAATATTTTTTATTAAGGATACCGATAACAAATTTATAGTTTAAGGATAACATACATTCTTCTTGGAAATGCATGTGTATATAATACTAATGAACCAGTCGCTACACGGAGAGAAGTATTAACTCCTGAAGATGGCTATTGCATATCCGAGAGCTAGCGAACATTATATTTATTATTGAATTTATTATTTATTATTTTATTTATTAAAACGAATTTAAGCTAAACAAATCTGACAACACGGCGTGAACAGGAATTAAATTAATTGTTAATTGGAAACGAAGGCCCATATCGATTTATATTGAAAGCAATGGAAAGATAATGGGAGGCAACAAATATGACTGGAGCTTAATGAATACCGATAACATAGTTGACAACTACTTACTTTACTTTGAACTGTGGATGCAGTAGGAACACAAGGAATGTACTAAAAAATCGTCAAGATCAAATATACGAAAAAGCATAAACAATACTTTGATTGAATTCGAACATTGCGATGCAAATTCTATTGTCGCTTGCCATCGAATCGCCGAATCCTAATTGTTAAGTTTGCTTTGTATTGTTTCCCGTTGTTGCTTTTCGTCAAAGATACAAAATACGTCGTCGACGTATTATCATCCAAAAAGAAAATCACCAGAAAAAATGTGCAGTGTTAGTATGGTCAGAGGATCAATAAGCTTTAGTAAAACAAATTTTCCAGCAAAAGCAACACAGGTAAGTGCTAATTCTTCTTTAATGATCTCAATCACGAAGGGAGAACTCCTTCCTGTGCCTAAATTAATAAACCTGGTAATAATCAGACTTCTTCAACCATTCGAACGTATTAATATCTTCAATATATTCATGAGGGAATTTACAAGCGTTTATAAGAAGAGATTTCTATTCAATCCACTAAATACTTAGACTCTGAAATCCGATTTTCATTCAGCTCTCCGGATCTGGCAGCAGCGTACCTAGAATTCTTTGACATGCATCTAAAAGAATTTGGATCGACTACCTACAAGCCTATTCAGGCTACTCTGAAAATAAATAACTTCCCCCCTTCGCAACGGATGAGGATTTAGGATCCCTCACATCTAAGTACGAAATTCACAATATTCGATCCACCTTGGGCAAGAAAGGCCAGCCTATACCAGTAGCATTCTGTTCTACTGCAGAAGACTAGGCAGAATGCCTGGCTAAAAGTAAATGTAATCCCTTCTTGGGGTACAACCTTTCTTTTACTCTTATAGACGCAACAACTTAGAATACCCCCATTGCAATGGGTGCCGCCTTAGGGGGCACTGGTCCTTGAACTTCACGAGGCCCCGTACGTGTGGGGTTTGCAGCTCTTCTGACGTCCATGAGGAGAAATATGCTCTCCCCCTTAATGCTCCGACTGCGGTGGTCAGTACCCGGCCTGGTCAAGAAGATGTCCCATCTTCAAAGAATACAAGTTAAGGCATTGTGGGGCACCGGTCAGACTGGCCCACTTTGCCGGTGCGTGCTTGTCCAATTTAACCGGTTCCAGTATGACGGACACCGATATTAGCAAACGCTAGATTAAAGGGGTCCAAGGACGAGATTCGAGCCTTAATGAATCATCTGATAGAGAAATTCGAGGAGTCCCGCTCTCCTCTATCGACAATTATTATCTATTCAAAGAGAGCCCCCCCCCGTTCTAAGAAGAGATCGCTATAAAACTGAGGCTGGCTTCATTAAAGTTGGCTAAGAAATATGATATCCGTTGGGGGTTGTTGGCCTTTAAGGGAGATGAAGATAATGTCGGTGGGCAAGTGTCTTCTCCTGGTGAGGCTGGGAGTGAGAAGGGCAACCTTCTCTCCTGGTTCCTCCTAAGATGTAGGCATTCTACTCCAGCTGACGTAATATAATGCAAAGTAGTCAAGAGCCCTTTTCAATGAATATCTTTCAGTGGAATTCGGGTGGTGCTTCTGCCCTTAGCCTTCTATCCTGTAGAGATGCAAATGTTATAGTCCTTCAGAAGACGCAGTCTATCCGTCTCCCCCCGGGACATTACTCGATTTATCCCCAAGCACATTCACTCCCACTTTACTCCGTACATAACCCCTCCTCACTCATCTTTATCTCAAGATCTTTTAACCCTAGTAAAGAGCTCATTAAGATCTTCCCTCTTACTAATTTTCTTGTCCAGCCCTGTCTTGTTCAACTATATCACTCTGTAAGAACGGTAGACTTATCAGCATAGCCAATATCTATATTCGGCCAGGAGAAATTCACAAGAACCGTGACCTCCTGGATCGTATAATGGGTAGCGGCTATGACATGATACTTGGTCACTTCAATGACAGAGCTGTTCGTTGGATTAATGCAGCACTCCACAGAGCCAATAACGACTATCTTATGTATAAACGACTGTCCCCCACCTTTCATTGCTCAACAACAAATTATCTCCTCGACATATTACTGCTTCATAAGATGTGTTGTTGAAACTTATCTGTACTCAGCAGTACCGCCAAAAACAGACCACATCTCATGACCTAATTCGTTGGCGGGTAGAAGAAGATACGTTGCTTAGAAGGAGGTTTCACTTTGATCCAATCAGAGTGGCTTTCTTTCAGGCAGCTATCCAACACTTCTTTCGAATCGGGAAAGAGAGTTTGACCGAATTTAATTCATCCCTTTCATCGCAAGCTACCGCGTTTCTTTCCACTACCTATAAAGGTCGAATATACAATCCCACTCGAACAAAACTCAAGGTACTAGTTAAAATGCTACACCTTCCTAATCTCTCTGTTTCCGCCAGACAGGTCCTCTATAATGAATACTGGAGCACTAGATATTGGTTCCAGCTAAGTAGGGATAAGGCTTCAGTAGTATAAGGCTTCAGGAGCAGGAGCTTATTTGTCACAGATATCCTAAACTCTTGGGCCACTTCAAGGTACCTCCAAATCGCAAGCCTCACTCTCCACTCGGGTCTGTCAGCTTTTGACAAATAGTCAGAGAAAGGAGGTCACCATCACTATTATACTAGCCTCCTCGTTCGATGTGACTGCCATTAATATCAGCCGTCGTGTTTTTATACCAAAAAAGAAATCGATTTCATGTCCTAAAGATCTGCGGCCTATCTCGATTCAAAACTAGCTCCTCTCCATTATGAAAAAGCGCTTGCGCGTAAAATCCGCGACCATCTAAGTAGGCGAAATTTAACCCCACCAGGTATTCATGGGTATGTAAAAGATCGCTCGGTCCATACAGCAATAGGTGAAGTACGTCAGTTTTGTCAAGACAACAGTCATCAGCTTGCTATGGCTGTTTTTCTTGACTTTTCTGCTGTATTTGACCGCATTTCCATTCCTTTTGTTATCTCTTCTCTTAGGTTCTTTCGGTTGCCTGCGAGAATTGTTAACAAGGTGGAAATATTGTTGTATACTAATCGATTATTCTATGAAGATGACCCTATTGCACATCAGTTCTACCCTATTGCAGGTGTGCCTCAAGGCTCCCCACTTTCTCCAATCTTGTATCTTGCTGCCTCCATTGAACTTTACAAACATTTTAAACGCGACCAACATATAGTGGTATATGCTGATGATACCACAGGCCGGTTCTCTGGACGCAGGTGCAAAGATGTAATCTATCACATTAGCCGTTTCTTTTTAAGATTAAAAGATCAGTTACCCATATCCAATCTTATTTTAAACTCCTCCAAATCGCAGGTAGTTGTCTTTCATGGCGATCATGCGACAAAGAAAAAATTAAAGAGACTAGCACTATCAGCTCTATCTTCCATATTAACTAATCAACCACTCTCTGCCTTAACTAGTCGAGTAAAATACCTAGGGTTCACAATTACGGTGAAGTGGTCAGCGAAAGCTGGTCTTGATAGACTCAAAGGTATTCTGAAGAGAGCTAGGTGGGCCCTGAAACGGGCTCAGCATCTGTCATTGATAGGGAAAACTCAAGTGCGCCTCTGTGGTACTTTGGCTATCTCGGGATTAGTCTTTTTCAAGAGGACGTCCCCAGAGCAACGACTAAGGCTTCTCAAGCTCCTCATCTCGCGATTACTGAGCATAGTCCGCTCGATTGGACTCTTCGGGGGTGAAAGTCCCCGGGTGGTTCAGTCGAAGAGGGGCGTGTTAAATTGGCTAGAGGGATCAGATCCCGTTGGACCGTAGACCGTAAAGATTTGGAAGAAGACTGCAGTTGGTTGACTAGCATCTTTAAACTCACATTTTTCTTTTTTATTTTTTGTCTGTTTTTCCGACCGATGTATTTATTATTTAACAAATCCTTTCTTATTAGTATTTTCATCCACGGATCAATGTTTTGACTTTGTGAACTATCGGCCCATTTGCGGGAACCTACAGTTGTGATTGTTACTATTATGTTTTAATAATAAAAATAAAACGTTTCATCCATATTAAAAGTTTTATCCACATTCGAGCATCAATATGTAGAAAATGTCATTTGACTTGATTTGAGTCGAATTTCATATTCGACTCAAATCAAGTCAAACAATTTATCCAGTTTACTGGATAAATTGTTGTCTCGAATACATATGAATACTATATAAAATTTTTGTTGTTTAGAAAAATATAGCGTAAAGGGTTAGTTAGCTGTATTATTTTCTTAGACTATATTTTAACCCCTTAAACTAGTGATTGGCAGACTTTTTAGCCAAGGACCCAGATATGAATTTAAGAAAAAAAGTTGCAGCCAAATCTGTTGGTTTAGTAAAATTTTAATAAAATTTTAATAAAATTTTAATTAATTAAAATAAGTAATTAAAATAATTAATAAAATAATTAAAATAATAAATACTTATTTTAATTTTAATTAAAATAAGTATTAATCTAAATAAAACTAAATTTCACACTAAACAATATTTATTAATGTGAACGATGCTTGCATCTCCTTGGACAGTTTAAGTAGGTCAGGTTTGTATATTATTGTTTTTAATTTCATACATGATTCCAAGTTCTCGTCAATAAGACCACTTTACAGTTTACTCTCGATAATGTTCATGCTTAAAAACATTATATATGTAGAACCGAAAAAGGAAAAAACAGCGAACACCAGCTTTTAAGAATCTAAAATATTCAAAGGATTTAAAATGGCCATGTCGTCTTTCTCCAGTCATTAAAAGCAGACCACTTGTGATATGAACTAAGATCATATTGTTTTCTTCAATATTTCAAATTCAACACAAATACGTTCGAATTTAAAACTCCTAATCTCCTAGGTTTTAAATCCTGCAATTGTATTTCAAAGCTATCAACATCAATTTCAAAAGGAGAAAAATTCAACTCGGTTATCGTATATTCAAAGGATTTTCGACAAATGCCATTCTGCTGCTTTTAAATTCCTGAAACATACTGAGAAATGATTCCCTCATATTTAAAATTATTATTTTAAAATTGTATCTATCAATAGAGGAATTTATTTTCTTGGCAATGCTTTATGAGGCTTGGAAAGTGAACAATGTTTCCGTTTCAAAATCCTGAACAAAGATGGATGACTTGTTTTTAAATGTTATTACTTCTAGCATCGAAAAATTTGAGTTTTTTTTTGTAGTTTACGATTAAGCTGATATAGATGAGAAGTAACGCCTACCATGAAATAAAATTTTTGGATCTACTGATAGTCTCTTAGTTCTAGATGGTAAACGCCCTTCTCAAGGATAAATGCTTTAATTTTCGGAAAGAGACGATAAACGTTTTAAAATGGTTCCTTTTGTTAACCAATGTACCTTGTTATTAAGAAGATCAGCGTACTCACTCTCCATTTCAAATAAAATTTCTTTGAATTGACGATGATTAAGAGCCTTAGCTTAAATGAAGTTGATATTGGTAATCACTAATTCCATAACTTTACAAATTGCATCCGGAAATGTTTGCGCACAAAGCGCTTCTTGATGAATGATACAATAGTAAACAAGTATATCTCAATTATTTTTTTTCCAAAATAGCAACAAACCCTTTTCTTACGCTGGTCATGCGTTTGACCCATCTGCTGTAATTGACAATTTTATCGATGGGAATATGATGTTTATCCATGCACTCAATTACAGCATTTGCGATATCTTCTCCACGCGTCTGTCCTTGGAGTTAGAATAATCCTAAATTTCTTCGTTAGAGCCTGAAGGAGACAAATCTAACAAAAATTGAAACTTGTGCTATATCATTTATGTCACAAGACTCGTCAAGTGCTATTGATAACGAAGAAACCAATTTCAGATCTTCGATATGCTGGGAGCTTATATTCGAATTCATTTTAATTGTCAATATTTAATAGCTTTGGAAAACAATGGTAACTTTTATTCTTTTAAGAATATCCGCTTTTTTCTTAAATCCCTAAAAAGCTCTTCATGTGCATTTACCAAACCGGTCAGGGTTTGGTTAAACGGATTACATAACATATTTATAATGTACGTAAAGGAACCAATTCTAGTGTTGTTGCTCAGAATTTTTCGAGTTTGAGTCATTCCATTAATTTTAAAAATGCATATATCTTATCATTTGAAAGTAACTTGTTATCTCACATTATTCAAGAAGCGTATTTTATTCAAAAAAAGAACCTAATTCAATGCTTAATAATAAATCCGATTATAACCTTAAATTAAATTATAATTAAATATTATATTATCCATTATATATTATTTAATAATATTAAATATTATTATATTGGATGTTCTAATATTATTTTAATTTTTCAATTTGTTTGTTTTCTTATTGTTCTAGGATTTTGTTTTGATTTGGATTATATTATAGTTAATTAATCTATTATTACATTATTTTAATTATTCAATTCGTGTGATTTTATCAATTGTTTTTTATGATTTTATTTCGTTTTATGATTTTGTATTTTCTCTTTTGTTTGTTTCAAAATGTGTGCTGTATAATTTTGTGTTGTATATATGTTTTGTTTTTCTGTATTTTCTTTTTAACTTTAAGTAAAAATGCGGGGCACATCGATGCTTGTATTTTTGGATAAATGTTAAAAAACTAAATTTTGTGAACATTTAATTTTAATCCAGATGATGGTAGCAGGAGCTATCGAAATATTGGACTTTTGAATAAAGGAAATATTTTCTTCTTTGTTCCAATAAAACTATATAGTTTTAAGCATCTACAAGCAAATGATAAAAAACTATTGAACCGGATGTTCGTTGCCTCACACGTCTTGTTAACTTGTTCAAGATTAAACTAACACGTGATTCATTAGATGAAACATAAAAATTCTATAGTGATGAGGAATTCTTAACCATTTCACGATCAAACTTAAACTTGATTCAAATGTCGAAAACAAATGCCGGAAAATAAATGAATTAAAGAGAGAGTATCAGAACGCTCCAAATGAATATACACCATATATCCATATATCCATATATGGATATACACATATAATATATATACATATAATATATCCATATATCCATATATGGATATACACATATAATATATATACACATATAATATATCCATATATCCATATATGGATATATGGATATATTATAAGCATATATCGTCATGATATACACATTTAAATTTATGTCATCTCCACTGATAATACATTTGTAAAAATTAAATGCTTTTGATTCGTGTTCAATCGATTAAATTAAAATTGTTGTTTTTTAATTATTTTAAAAAAGTTAAATTTTTTAGTGCATAATTTTTATAAAAATTTATATCATTTATAAAAATAATGACATTATTATTTTTTAATAAATCAAGAATTAAAAGTTTTGGAAGATGATGTATCCAAAGTTCTATCCGTGGATATGTTAATTGAGAGACGAACCGTTTGGGAGATTTTGCAAGTGGACCACAATGATAGAAAACCGGATAATGTTCAGAATTCTTCCAGTGCACATATAATAGCAACAGTGTTCACCCAATCAGTTTTGAGTGTATTGATGAGACAACAATAATTAGAGGAATGAGGAAGACATCAGGAGATGCAGGCTCGTTGGGAATTGACTCACTTGCTTGGGCCACTAGGTGGCAGTTGATTAAGTATCAAGGTGGCACCTATTGACAATTAGCCTCTTCGTGAACTAGGCTAAAACAACGTATGTTTATCGACGACTCAATAATTGGTCGGTGTGCATCAGTCGTAGGAAAGTCTTTTTATAAACTATCTCAGATCCGTTTGATGACTCCAAAGGCGGATTAGACAATGAACGAAAAGGCGGAAGAGACTTACGGAGACTTACGGAAGAGACTTACTCATCAATGACCGAAGAAGTTTTAATTGTCAGGTGTCGTGTGACCAGGCAGTTGTACGGAGACGTCGATAGAGGTATCAACATATGCAACGGACTAGCCTTAATGTAGGATCTAATATCATCTCGCTGGCGAGGAAGAAACTAGAATTAGGGTGACAGATGGTTCGCTTCGGTCTAGAAATAGTCGGAGTGAATTCTCTTCACTGTTCTGGATTTGCAACTAAACTTTTGCATCAAATCAAATAAGCTAACTAATTATATATTTAATATAATTATAATATAAAAAACATAATACTAAATCAAAATTTAATAATCAAATAATAAAATAAATAATTGTTTTAAGATTTTTTATAACTCAAATCAAGTTAAAATAACAAAATTGAAATTTAAATAAACGTCATTTTATGAATTGACTAATAAATAACAAACGTTGTATCAAAATAAGTATTAGAGGTTATCAGGAGGAACCGCCATGCTTTCAGGTTTCGGCCCCTTACTCCTCTACCCAACATAGCAGCGGGGCCAAATACATGCTAATGATGTATTTCCTCTGAAATAACTATCTAGTATCTTATTCTAATGCAAAGTATATTATTTATTATTTATCCATAAAAATTTGCCACTTAAGAGTTTAAATTTATTCTTTATATTATTGTGTTGATTTATATATTTTACTATTTTCTGCTTGATGTTATTTTTATAGTAACCTAGTTTAAAATATGTATCTATTAAATTATTTAAATGATTTTGAAGAAAGCCAATATCATTACATATTGTTGCAATTCTTAAAATTTCATTATTTAATGTATTATATTTTATATTATATGGTATGCATGAATGTTCATGCAAAAATATGTTTCTTGTAAATTTGACATCTTTACGATATAAATTAATAGTAGTTTTAGTTAATGTTAATTTAATGTTCATATCTAGATATACACCTTCTTTATCATTAATATTGGTTTTGTTAAGAATAAGGCTTTCTGGATAAATTTGTTCACTAATTGAATAAAAATTATTAGAATTAAATACACATATATCATCAATGTATCGAAACATATATTTCATATATTTATATTATTTAGATTTAGTTTTTAAACAGTTATGAATTGTAAATTTTATTTTTCTCGTTATTATTATTCAATCTATATTTATACCCTTTTGATAGCAGCTTTCTTAATTCACAATTTTCAATTAATTCTAGATTATGGGTACATATATGTTCATTTATTTTAACAAAACTAAGACTTTTACAATTGCATTCTGTTTCCATTGTTTCTAATATTATCGTTACATATTGATTTTAATTCTTTATTATAATTACAAATTTTTCGTCCTAATGGTGGTAGGAGTTTATACCTTATTTTAGGAATATATTTAGTTAAATCTGACCTTATTATTTCTTTACTTTTATAATTATTTAAAAGTCCCGCTATATTTATGTTATCTATACATTTATTAATGATGTTTATGGTTAATGCATATTTTCTATTGTTATTATTAGCATTTATTGTCCGATTATAGTATTTTGTATTACAATAACTGTCTATTATACAACTTAGCCTATCATAGTCGTTAATTAATTTTTGATTTATTGAACAAATGATATCTTTAGAAAAACTTCTTATATTTACATAAAGATCTTTTAGCTTATTATCACTTAAAAGTTGTTTTAATATTTCTAATCGTTCATTTATATACATATCTTTTTTAATATTTTTAACTCTATTTTTCCTATTCCTTTTATCACCATGACTTCTTGGTTTGCGTTTAACCGGATTATTATAATATAGTTGTTTATTATGTATTATACTACTTCTGCCAATTCCTTGTACCACGTCATTCAATCCTAATGGGTACATGGAATTAAGCGTTTTGATCCAAAAATCTTCTTTTTCTAATAGTTTTTGATTTAATATTGAAATGTTTTCTTCGATAATATGTTCTAAAATAAATAATTTACAGTTTTTAATATCATGTCCTATTAATCTCATATGTTTATGAAATATAGTTTGACTATTATGCTGTATATTATATATGTGTTGCCTAAACCTAGTTTTTAACATTTGATATGTTTTTCCTATATATTGCAATCCACATGTACATTGTATTAGATACACTACACCTGCGGTATTGCAGTTACAATTATGATTAATATTTAATGAAAAACATTTGTTTGTCGAATTACTTACAATACTGTGGCAGCAGCGGCGGCACAATCAATGGGTAATAGCTCATGCAACCTAACCGCAAACAGTGACCAACCGCCATCACTAAACACACGTTGAGTGGCGTCCTAACAATTGACTATAAGTAACGCATTTTGTGACATTAAGTGTGGTTGTGGATGCAGTAAAAACTTTCTTTGTTTAATTGTGTTATGGCAACTGGCGACGAGGGAGTTTTACGAACGATCCTAATGCAGCAGCAGTTGTTAGAGCTGTTGGCGAATCGCAATGGACAAAATAACGATGAATAACATCACCGTAGACAAGTTTCAGGATATCGACAGTTTATCGAGGACAAGGAAGAGTGGGCAAATTATTATAAGCAGCTTGAGCACCATTTCCGATCTTAATCAATTTCAGATGACGACCATAAAAAACAACTTTTGTTGTCATGGATTGGATCAGAAGCATACCAACTCATATATCGATTAAATGCTGGTCAAAGTTTTGATGACACAGGGTACATACAATTGGTCCAACTTCTGAAGCAGCACTTCCTTAAACCAACACACATAATCGCAGCTTGATATTATTTTCACTAATGTGAAATGGGTCAAAATGATACATATGCCACCTGGTTGGTGAATTTAAAGGACAAAGCAAGGCTGTGCTGATTTTTCAAACAAACAATCACAAGCGAATGTCAAGCAATCGAAGAAAGAATACGCGATCATATTGTTATGAAGACCCCACATGACCACGTGAGAAATACTATGCTACAAATGGAAAATCCAACCTTCGATGATCTAATGCGTGTTTGCAAGACACATGAATTGATACAGGGCACACAGCAGCTAGTTCAATGTCGATCGACAGAATTCGGACAAATCATGACGATGAAACGTGAAACAGATCAAATCGACCTCATTAGATCCACTAATAAATCCAATGCTCAAACATGGCGAGCAACAAACAAGCATCAATCATCGTGCACAATATATGGAAGACAGCACACAAGATTTCAAAGATGTCCAGCAACTGGAAAAACCTGCAGACGCTGCGGAAAAATTGGTCACTTCGAAGCGTGTTGTCGCAGTACGAATACACCAACCCATAACAACGTTCGGGCAGTGGAGATGGTCAGTGATAATGATAGTGAGATTTTGAGATCTATCAACACGATAGGGCACGATGATATCATCCCGATTATAAAAGTACAAATCAATGGGCAATGTATAAATATGGAATTTGATACTGGGCTAGTGTCTCAATAATTTCAAGAGCTGTTTGGCAACACATCGGAGAACCGACATTACATCCAGCCAAAGTGTTGAAAACTTACGGTGGACAAGTACTTCAGTCTATCGGAAAATGCTTGGTAACCGCAACATTAAATAAACAAGCGCAATTGTTAAGGGTAACGGTGCTTGAAACATCTTGTAGACCCCTTTTTGGGCGACCCTGGATATCGGCATTCAAATTGAAATGGCGCGAATTAGTTATAACAATAAGAGAGCAGGAAATCAACTCATTACCATTGTGTTCAATAAAGGCAACGTACGAAAACAATGAGGAATTGTATAATCACTTGCAGAATTATGCAGAAGTATTTGGTCCAGGGACAACGCACGTCAAAGATTACGAAGTAGAATTGACCATCGACACTAACGCCATACCTCACTGTTAGGGTAGTCGGAGAGTACCATTCTCTCTACGAGAATCAGTGGAAGCTGAGCTACCGAGACAGCTAAAACAAGGAGTCATTGAACCAGTAGATACCTCTCAAGAAATAGCTGACTGGGCGGCGCCAATAGTAGTCACACATAAATCGGACGGATCGGTGAGAATATGCGGCGATTTCAGAGTTACAATTAATCCGTACTTACGGCTGGATACATATGTGCTACCTACACTGGAAGACATCACGGAAAAAATAGCAGGCGGCCTCCACTATTCTGTCCTGGATTTAAAAGACGCATATCTACAACTGGCAGTGAAGCAGTCATCAAGGAAATACTTGACCATTTCGACACATAAAGGGTTTTACCGATATACCCGTATGCCCTTCGGCATTAGCACGGCGCCGATCGTGTTTCAACGGTATGTCAATCAGATTCTACAGGGTATCCCCAAGGTAGCGGCGTACCTTGATGACAGTATAATTACTGGTAAAACATCGAACGAACATTTAGATAATCTACATAAAGTATTGGAGAGATTAAAGCAAGCTGGAGTGAAAGTGAAACGTGAGAAATGCAGTTTTCTCCAAGAAAGAGTAAAATTTTTAGGTCATGTGATACCGAAAGATTGCATACAAGCGTGTCCTAATAAACTGGAGGCTATACAGAAAATGTCCACACCAACAAACAAAGGCGAATTACGATCCTTCCTTGGAGCGGTAAACTATTTGAACCGGTTTATTTCAAATCTGCAACCCAATTGCAAAAGTCTGTACGAGCTTAGTGGCTGTCGAGCGGTTTGGTCATAGAAATCGGAGCATACGCAAGCATTTGAAAAAGTCAAGGAATCACTCATAGATGCTCGTATACTAAAGAGCTTCGACATTCACAAGGATGTTCACCTCACATGTGACGCGAGCGACAATGGTTTGGGAGCAATATTATTCCAAGAAGACTCGAATCATGTTAAATTATAGGTAGCATACGCTTCCAGGACACTGAAGCCCAATGAAAAGGATTATGCCCAAGTGGAGAAAGAAGGATTGGCAATAGTATTCGCGGTACGAAAATTTCATCAGTATATCGCCGGTAGAAGATTCATGCTATGGAGCGATCACAGACCGCTTAAATACATTTTTGGAAAAGATCGAAATTTAAGCAAAATGACTAACCAGCGATTGATCAGATGGGCCCTAACCTTAGCACAGTACAACTATGAATTGAAATATATCGAGGGAAGGAAAAATACGATGGCTGATGTACTTTCTCGACTTCCGATTCATAACCCATTAAATACTGAAGAGAGTGAACAAGTTCATTTGCTACAAAATCACAACGCAGGAAAAATGCATCTGTCAATGGACGAAATCCGGAATGAAAGCATGCGGGATACAGAAACACAACAAATAAAAAGATATATAGAAAGTGGCTGGCCCAAACAATGCAACCAAATAACAACGATATATCATTCTAGGAAACACGAACTTTCAAACGAAAACGGTATTTTGTTATGGTTACAGCACATTGTCATCTTGAGAAGCATTCGTTACAAAGCTTTGGAAACACTCCACCTTGGACATCAAGGAATATCCGCAATGCGACATCGAGCGCAACTATATTGCTGGTGGCCTACCATAAATACAGATATCGAGCAATGGGTAGACCGCTGTTCATTTTGTCAGAAACAACAACCGAAATCTGCCCATCAACCCCTACACCAATGGGATGTTCCTGCAGAAGTGTGGACTCGGATACACGTTGATTTTGCAGGCCCCATTGATGGACAAATGTATTTGGCTCTAATCGACGCTCAAAGTCATTGGCCAGAAATTATACCAGTACGTATATTATAAATATAAAAAAAAGAAATTATACCAGCACTAATGCTGTTGAAACAATATCCGCTATACGTGAATTGTTAGCAAGGATGGGTATACCTAGTGAAATTGTATCAGACAATGGACCCCCATTTCAGTCAGGAGAATTCACAGAATTTCGCAAGGCGAATGTAATTCAACACATCAAAGCCTCGCCATATCACCCACAAACCAATGGGTTAATTGAACGTTTTATCGGAACATTTTAACGCCGAGTTGAATTTTATCGAGGGCACCGCGACAGACCCTATCCATTCAACAGTTTCTCATGACTTATCGAAACTCGCCACAGAGTAGCACGGGGAAGGCACCTGCGGAGTTACTGTATGGTAGAAGGCTAAAAACTCTATGGGACAGACTACGACCAACAACACAAACTACGGTGCAAAGTCACAGAGAGAAACAGAAAGAACGTCATGACGTTAACGCGAGGCCACGACAATTCGACGTACATCAGGCAGTGTGGGTACGAAACCAACTGACTAGACAATGGCAGCCTGGATCTATAATAGACCGGACTGGGTGGGGTTCATATGTGGTAAACACCCAAAATGGAGAAAGACGAAGACATGCAGATGATCTAAGAACAAATAAAGAGGTGAACACGAACAGAGGAGTAACCGAAATAACAGGGAGTGAGGAACTTAATGATCATATACCTTCGGAGACGATTCGGAGGGGGACGAGGTGTCGGAAAAAACACTCAGGTACGATGAACTCGCAGAAGAGTGGGGAAGGAGAGATGTGGCAGCAGCGGCACAATCAATGGGCAATAGCTCATGCAACCTAATTGCAAACAGTGACCAACCGCCATCACTAAACACACGTTGAGTGGCATCCTAACAATTGACTATAAGTAACGTATTTTGTGACATTAAGTGTGGTTGTGGATGCAGTAAAATCTTTCTGTGTTTAATTATGTTATGGTAAATACAATTATAATTATTTATAACATCACAAACTATACAATTTTTTCTGTTACATTTAAAAGATCTAAAATTAAAATCATGAGTACTTCGTATTTTTCCAATCTGGTTGAGTACATGTAACTTTTAAGTCATAATTTTTAACGTTGCTTTTAAGATTGTTTATTATTTTAAATAATAATTTTTTATTTAATTATTTATTTACTAATTATTTTATTATTATTTTAAATAATAAAGATTGGACTTTGAACTATTTGGGGTTACGAACGGAAAGCGACGGTAGGCATGTGTAGAGATACTTATAAGTCCACTGTTATTGTTCGTGGTAGATATGTTTAGCCCGATGAACTAAAGGCTGGTGTCTCTGAGACCTTTATACATAGAAGAAAAGGAGATAACGGTTTGGCGTCGCTGAGATTTTTAGTCAAAGAAAGAAAGGGAATAACTGTTGTGGTCGTATGCTCCCAACATTATCTCGGAATACGCAGTCTTAGTGGAAGGTCTTCAGACTGCTTGATAGTACTCCTTGGGAGATTCACTCGTTTTATTGGGTGACTTCAATGATCATCTTAGTAGCGACAGTAACACTTAAAAAGGAGTGTTAGGGACAAAAGGCTACACCGATCTGAATGCGAGTGGTGTTGAATTATTACAATTTTGCATAATAACAATACGTTTGAACATAAAGAGATCCATAGATGCATATGGTATCATGATTATGTCAGTCATAGATCAATGATCGATTTTGTAATTAGTTAATCTGATTTGCCACGTAATGTTCTGGACACTCGTGTGAACAGAGGGTGTGATCTGTTAACTGATCACCACGAACAGTTAGAGATTTCGTCCAACAGAAGAATCTGGCTTATAAGGCAACTTTGTCTGATAAATCAGTGGAAGCTGTAGACAAGTACCTGAAGGCAATGATAGCTTTAGCTCGAGCCGTTACCTAAGCGAATAAGGAAGCTTGGGATAAGTTTGCAGAGCACTTAGAACTTGATTATATGTTTGCTTATGGAGCACGATCAAGATCCTTTGTATCGGAAAGCAGAAAATTCCTTAAGCTGTCTATGACAAGAGAGGGTCTATGCTAACTGACATTGAAAAAAATCTTGGTTGTTGGAAATAGCATTTTAGGAGTGTCCTTAATCCGGTGGATTTGCTTTCTCTTGTAGAAGTAGATCCTTTAGAACAAACTGGAAGAGTTCATTATATTAGTTTGTCTATTATTGCTTTACAACTATTTTCCACATATAGGCCGTAGAAGCTAAGAATGTGATACTTGGTCCGACTACTACAAGACTCGTCTTACTAACCTAGGTTCCACATTCTCCATTTGGGTATCACCCGAAAATTTTATACCAAAGCACAAAAGCCCGTGATCACTTGAACCTACCGGTGTTCCAAAGATCACCCACCTGTCTCTGTGGTGAATAATAACAAATCAAGAATAGACGAGCTTTCGCCTTTAAATCAGAATAGAAATTGGCGGGAAAAGTAGGTCATTTGTTTAATTATCACTAGCAATGAAGGAGCTTGGTGTATGCGCTCGATGAAAGTGCTTTTAAATCCTACTTGTTAAGTTCTGGTGAGTTAATTATTCGTGATGAATACTCTCACTCGTGTTAGTTCCTAGTACGTGGATATGTACTAGAAGGGCTTGTTGAGCTGTCTAAAGGATGCTGCACATTAATCAAGTTGTGCAGCAGCCCACCACTGGTAAGACTTAAAAGTCGAAACATCATAGAGTCGGTTTATGCTGTTTAGTATTCCCGATTCTTTTAATCATAATTATTTTTAACATTTGAAAACATTCATTATATTATTGTTTTAAACACATCTATTTTGAGCATGCATAGTTTTCACTTATCAGTTGTTCTTTTAGCATTTCGTTGCAGTGAAGCAAATCTCGATACTGATCTATCTTTAACATCAGTACGACTGTAATTACTGGATGGTGTTGATTGTCTTCTACTGTCTTTTCGAGATCTCTTAAATCCTATATTATCACTCGATTTTGTGTCATCCTTTCGATTAATAACGTTATGCTTCTCTATTTTTTGATCAATGAAGGCACTTAATTTCAAAATCTTCCGAACAGTATTTTCTACTTTCTGCAGCGAATGATGTTTCTCGATAGTTGCTAACTTGATTGCTTTCAGCACTTTGTTCTCTTCCTTCCAATGATCAAGTATATATTTTTGATCAGATTCCTCCGAGTAATGTTCCGCTCTTCGGCTTTGCATGTATAAACGCACCAAAGCAATCAGTAATTTCGGGACGCGTTTTGGAATTAGCTCACGAAGCTTCTGAATTTCATTAAGGTTGTATTGAACGGATTGTGATTGATCAAGATGCACACTAAAGTTTGCAGACATTGCGTCACTTCTGTTCCGATTCTAAAGTCGGTATACGACCAGTAGAGGATTTTTTGAAACCGCGCCAAAATCAGAGGTATTAATAAAATAAAAGTTAACATGAATTTCAGTAAAAGTTCATATAAACATGAATTTATTAGTGTCGGGTACCTCTCACTGCTGGATGCAGAGGAGGACCGGCAGACGAAATTAGTATGTCAAAACATACTGATGAGTCAAAACAATGACTCAACGATACCATTAGTTATCGTTGAGTCAATTTATTACTGCTCCACACTGCCCATAAATTATTTCCCACGTAATTCTCTCATTTATCAGTAAAAATTCATACTCACAAGATGGCAGATATATATATGCTTGATAGACTGGACTTAGATTCACGACTTTCAATCACCATGTCACTTCTAGACGACCACTTCAGCATCGAAATGATGAGTACCCGGCAACACTCATCAGTAGAATGAGGTACACACTGGTCGTTTCGGTTGTCTGTGTGACATTGTGAATAAAGGCGTTTCCGACACTTTGCTTAATTGTCTGAGGATTACGCTCTTAACCAGATCGAATTGCTGTGCGGACCATCCTTAAACACTAGGCAGAGGTTGTTGCTGAATTGTCGCTGCATTCGTTGGATCCTAAATGGATACGGCAGGTATAATAGTAGTGCACGGATGTGCTGAGTAGACAACGGTCCAGGATTTATATATATATATATATATATATATATATATATATATATATATATATATATATATATATATATATATATATATACTGCGCTGGCATTAGCCAGTGCTATTAGCTTATGATCATTCTTTGTGAACTTTATTTTACCTAGATTGCTAGAGCATGTATCTATATTTTGACATAATCATGCCGTCTGCCGGTCCTCCTCCGCATCCAGCAGTGGGAAGTACCCGCACTGATGAGTCAAAAAATGACGAAACGGTCCCAATTATCGTTGAGTCAATTCTTTTGTTGCTGCCACACTGCATATAAAGGTTAAAAAATTGTTTTCTGCTAAATGATAGTTTTGTGAGATGGTATTTCTGTCGAATTGGACTGAAGCTGACGATTCGGTACAATTCGGTTGACATTTAATACTTATAATATCGATATAAGTGCAGGCACATATAGTGATTGATAAATCTTATCGTTTCTGACCAACAAATTACAACATAGTATCTTATTTTTGCGACTCTAAAACCTCAAAGTCTTTGCCATGACTAGGCTGAACGATTCGTTGGCCAAGCTGGTTCTACTCTGAGATAAACAACATCGACAAGCTGAAAATTTTTAAGATTTAAATACTGAACTTTAGATTTTGAAATTTTAACTTTTAAGCTCATAGCAGGATCGACTAAATAAAATTTTTCACTTCGCTAGCTTCTGCTAGAATAGCAGTAGCAATGTCTGTTGCCGTATCGCATAACGGCTACAGACAACGAATCACGAATATTAATGATTGTAATACAATTTATAATTTATAATTTATATTAATTAATAAATATAATAAATTATATCTATAATAGATAGCTTTATCTAGTTTTAAAATTATAAAATTTCTATGTCAGTATGACCATTTTTAGAGTGTGAATTCATTAAATAAAAACAAAAGCACTAAAATAAATTATTTTGATTCATTTATTTAACTTCTAATTAACTACTAAGATTGAAAAAAAAAATTTCAGGCAGCTTAGCTGTCTTAAACTTACAATGAGCTTATATCGTATTTATACATTCGTATATCTATAGTATTATATCTATAGTCGTATTTCTAGTCTTATTTCTAATCTTATTTAGATAGTCTTAACATGCAACTCAATTGATAAAAAACAGATAATAGGCCAACACGAAGCTATTTAATTTGTACAGTCGCATTCCCCTGAATCCATAACGTTTAACGAAACCATGAATTTCATTCCTACTTATAACATTAATCTAAAGCTCAAATTTTACTGCTTTTGATCTTGAATTTGGATTGTGCCGGGATTAATAAAAGATTTAACTCAACTTTCAAAGATTTTCAGTCAACAGATTGTCTACTTTTACGATAATGCTCTTCAACCCTTGTGTATTAACCATTTTGTGCGAAAGTCGATCGTTCTTATATCAATTCTGCTGTAAAGCATTTTGATAAAGCCGTCATCGATGTCTAACGAAGTAATTGGGGTTCGACTAGAGTTCTGCTGACAAATTCAAACAAATCTTCCTTTGCGGATGGCCGGACTTTGTATATGAAGTTGTCTGGTCAATGCTCCTAATACTTATCTAGCCAGCATCGCTAATGCTGAAAGCACTTTGGGTATAGATACGTCTTTATTTTTCGAATATTTACAAACTTTTGAGATGTTAACCCACAAATACCAGGACGAATTCGCTATGACTAATAATGTTGGCTCAGCATTCCTATCTCAATTTAGATTAAGTATGATAATTAATTATTTGTTGCGCTCGCAACAAATAATCGAAACGTAAGTGAGCACAGCCAACTGAGCACAGCCAACTAACTGTTGGCTGTGATCACACAAACACATTGTAGAATTACTATCCCCATAAAAATCAGTTGCAGAATTTTGTCTCCTGATAAATATGTGGATGGTAATTCAAATATCAAAACAACCATACAAATTAGACAATGTTTTAAAGATGCTTGCGTTCACGAATTCCATGGCCTTACTTGTCAGTTTGGAAGGTTCTTTTATCTTTTTGAATAAGAGACAGTTGTCCATTCAACCCAATCATAATAATTGCATGTTGAGTGTGAATTATTGAATCTTATCCCATATTTAAAAGCGACCAGCAAATATTCGTCTACACAGTGATTTACCCAAGGCAGTTGATTTTGCAGTTTAAAATCCATAATAGTTACCTAAATAAATCAAGGCTTGATTTATTTACTTACGCCGCTGAAGTGTATGTAATTCGAGGTAAATAACGAAAATACCAACATACCACGTAGGAAAATGTTATATTTCTCTTGCATTTGTATAAACCTACGGGGATAGAAGGTTGGGGGACCACGTTTATCTACAGAATAGCGGACTACTTTGCGTATTGTCGTAACGATCCTTATTCAAGGGTATCTGAAGAATTAATTCTGCGAATATTAGTCGTACTAATGAGAGAAAATACACCAATGAACTTATGAAGAGCATATCCACTGACGACATGTACTAGGGTAATTTCTATTGAATGCATCGTGGATCCGCAATACAAACATATCTCGTTGAATCTTTGGAAATTCATTATGAGCTAAGCTTACTTTGCATCTACCGAAAACGTACAATTTTCCAATTATTTATGTCACCCGGGCGATCTCAATGGAAGCATGGATTTTAGGAACAACGAGATGAATATTACATTATTGTAATGTTCAATGAACATTACATTGAACAACAGTTCAATGTAATGCATTTTCGAAAGGAAATGGCGAAGATCATGCACCCTAATCAGTTCGAATTATCGTACTAATTTCATAATAAATGCATAAATGAAAGGAATTTTATCCGGTGCAATCGATAAAGTAATGACCGGCTCTGCTGAAGATGAAGCGAAGGAAGAAATCATTTGATTACTGTAACACTTCTTTGTCGAATATGGAATTGAATATCACGTAAAACCAGATGTAATCGTTTCAATAATAAATGATAAGTCTTTTATTGCAGTTGAGGAATATAATCAACACGATACATCATCGCGAGAAAGACCAAAAGTACTTTAAATTATATCTGTATTTCTGATTTTTGTAAATTTATTTTTGTTAAAAATACTTATTTTTCTGCTAACATCATCTTAGCCAATAAAAATTCATTTTAATGATTCAACAAAGCTTGAGAAATAAAATGCTTATGATAACAAAGATGAAAGTATAAATCAACCGCGCAAAAAATGAAATACTAGGGTAATCATGTTTTTCATAGATCGGGTAACTGAGTCTACGTATATTAAATTTTTATAAATAAAAACTAATGATACATACAAATAAAATAATTAAATAATAATTAATAATTTTTATATCAGATTTTATTTTATTATATCAAATTAAAATTCATTTAAATAAATTTTATTAATTTAAATAAATTTTTTGGATACTATTTTTACTTAAATATGAAGCAAAATGTTACCGGTGAATTATGATTGCCGCTGACTCACTTCCGCATAAATTTTCAAGTAAATTAAACTTTAACAAACAAATCTGTAATTTTATTATTATTCCTTGATCTTTTTAAAAATTATTAATTTACCTAAAATAAAAATAAATCGAGATATAATATAAATGCAATAATAATTTAAAATTATGAATTTCAAAGTGCAATTGTACCTGCTGATTCAAGCCAATATCATAAATTGACAGCCTGCTTGTTGTTAATGCCAATGATCTATTAATTGCATGAACAAATCTCTGAAACTTCAAAAATCTAGAAAAATTGGCCTTCTCTGCCATGTTATCTTAAAAAATATGTATGCTACAGATTCGCAGTTAGTTTTGGCTTAGATAGCCTGAGCTCGAAGGAGGGTTTCATTTAGAGTGACTCGTTAGCGATGGTTCGTTTACTATAGTGCCACATTTTTTAATCTCAATTATTAAGAATACGGTACTCTCTGTAACGCATATATGGTATGATATGACACAAATTTTGTCTGAGAGCATCAGTACAGATCCCAAACGAGCGTACTCAACAGTGTCAAAACGATGAATTTGATAAAATATCTTAAGTGCGATCATTTAAACCAGATAATAGGGTAAATTCTAAACCAGGTAATAAAAAACGACTAGTGCGATATGAAATAAAGCAGCTTAATGGGTGAGAAGAGGAATGCAGCATTGCTAAGCAGCAACTCACAAAGATAACAATAAATGAATAATGAATCTGCAACGACAACGTGATTTTAATAAATGAACAACCATGTAAACTGTAACCATTAACATTTAAAGTAGTTTTTTGGCAAATAAGAAAATAAGTGTTTCAATTCTTTTAATTCTTTTAATTTTAATGTAAAATGACCAGTAGGCCTTTAAGCACTAAAAGTTTCTTGTGTCTTTATTGGAAATTTAATGACCAAAATTTAGTAAAAATATTAATATTTATATTTTTCAAATATTTGTTCAAAATAAAAGGAAAATTGTAATTTTTATTATAAAGAAAGATATTTTTAAATAATTCTAAATTTGAGGAAATTTGTTAATGTTTAATCGGAAGACAATTCTCGTGGAAAAAAATAGAGCACAGTCGACTTCTCAGTCATGCTCGTTTATTATTTAACTTACACATTACGTATTTAATTCCTAAATTAAATCATGACAACAATTTAATTTAAGAATCAGAGGAAATACGTCATTAACACGTTTTTGGCCCAGCTGCTATGTTGGGTCGATGAATAGGCATCGAAAAATGATAGCATAGCAGTTCCTCTTAATTACCTCTAATCCTAATTCTGACACGTCTTTTGTTATTTATTAGTCAATTCATAAAAATTGACTTTTATTTTAAATTTAAATACTAATTTTATCGTTATATGAATATTAATTGTATAAATTCCTATATAATTATTTATTATTTATCTTAATTCTTATTTATATATCGTATAAAGAAGGAGACTCAGTTGTATGATCTAATTTGCTAAGAGATAAAATTTTAAAGATATAAAACTATTAAAGTGTTTATATTATAAGATTATAATACTATTATATCGATTATACATTAACATGCAAAAAGAGAAATATTATAAATTATATTTACAATTTAATACGACAGCAGACATTTTAGCTTTTGCGTTATTTTAGTGGATGCAGCACTTGGGATTGAACATATTTTGCGATTTCGATACAATAGAGACAACGCATAGGCACTTAAAGGTAAACGTTCAAGGTTTAATTAAATGATTAGGTGTGTAAGTACGTAAATATCACATTCCGACTGTAATTGAATCTACTCAATATTTGTTAGCTCTTTGAAGTGTAGTGAACGCTTAAGCACACACAATTTATCACGCAATTTCGTGAGTCACTTGAACTCTTCGGGGTTCTGTGAGGCTGAAAGTCAAGTAAAATGTATTAGCAATGCAATTGCTGACTGTTGGTCTATTTTCTTCTTACCTGAATTTAATTACAGCTTTGCAATGATTATGAGATTATAATAAATTATTCTTAATTTATACAAATTGACAAATGAATATTTGTATAATTATTTAATATATATGGTATCAGCAATATTTGATCCCAAATGAGTATATACAATTTTACTATGATATATACAATTATACAATTATATGAAAATATACAACGAGTATATTTAATTCTAATTTGGTATTCAAATTAATAAAAATAATAATTAAATTCATTTAGATATTTAAGTACATGCATTAAATAAACAATTTAAAAAGAACTTTTACTTAAATACGAAATACGTATGTTTCGAGTTAATGGCAATAGATGAAATGTACACGTTTGCTGTATAATAAAATTACCTCTTTATTGTTCATAAAGGAAATGTGATATTTAAAAAAGATTGTTCGTTATAATATATTTCTCTTTAAATTATTAAAATTATATTAATTAATATCCAATATTTACATTCTAAATTTTTATCTTAGATAATTTAAGCTTTCGTTTTTATTCAAATTACTAAAGTAAGTACTTAAGTCATTATATTACAAATTGTAAATTTTCTTTTTATTATTATTTTTATTTAATTTATATTTTATCTATGATTAATCTAAAATTAGATTAACCATAGATTAATCTACGAAACTCTCTAAAGTTTCTAAACTCTCTAAAGTTTTGATTTAAGCGATACCCGCAACCAGCAATCTGATCGCACATGTTGCTCGCAATGGAGCGTCTTCGTGGTTAAATGCTCTTCTGCTCAAGCATAAATTTTTTTCTTTCTACTAACGAATTCTGAGATGCTTTGAATGCACGGTACGGACACACTGATCCTAATATTGGAATCAGCCATTGCATTTGCGGCACTCGAATCAATCTTGTGCATTCCTTATCATGCAAACGAGGAGCAATGCCTTTGATCCGGCATAATGCGGTCCGTGATATCGTCTCACCCTACCTTAGAGCATATCTCACTGCGTAGCCAGCGAACCTCAGCTAACCGAGGTTCCTGTATATATTCATTTTAAACGAACAACAACCGGTGATCCAAGCGCGTGCTTTTATGTATTATATAAATTAAAATCCATAAATAAATTACGTCTAATACACGATATTGATTAATCTCGTCAGATAACTGAGTTTACGTATCCTATATATAAATAAAGATAAAGATAGATAATGAATAATAGCTAATTATTTAAGATTTATTCAATAATAGCAATAAATTAGGTTGATTATGAAGTAAACTTGTAGTAATTTAGAATAATATTTCAGATAACAGCTATATTATTCAATCTAATTAAATCAAATCATATAATTATCTACGCATTTTATACGATATATAAATCAAATGTAAAGATAAATAATAAATAATTATATAATATTTTATACAATATATAAAATATTAAAATATAAGTAAACTTATATTAATTTAGAATAATATATTAGATAGCAATATTATTATTTAATTTAATTTTAAAGTTTCTCTATTATCATTTAATTTTTAAATGTTTTGCATAAACTTTCTTCTGTGCTGCAAACAGAAAATAATTTATGAATCACATGCCTTTAAAACTAGAATCAATTTTCCTTTGCTGTGATTGATTATGATTTGATGTTGTAATTGATTGATTCAATCATATATTGTGTAATTATAATTGAAGTGCCAGTGAATATCATCTCTAATGTTGATAATATCTTTATCTTTATACTTGTAATGTTAATCTATACTTTGAAGAACGTTTTTTCTATTTGATTCTGTTCCTAAAGATAACATGTTTTTGTAAATCGTCCCTTACAGTTTTTAATAAAAAAATTAATGTTTGAATTTAAAATTTTGTTTCCTAGCTCTTCGAGAAGACTTGTTGCGACAGTGAATTCGCCAATATTTATGCTCTTTTCTGCTCTCATATCAGTAAAGTTGTACGCACATCTCCTGTCTCGGTGAACAATTTTCTGTATCGTGTTGTCCGTCGATTCCAGACTGAATTTGAACATCGCGCATATAAAGAAAATAAGCAAAAGACTTTGACCGCTATCTTGTTTTTAGGTTTCCATATACTATGAATATTGAAGTCTTCTAACTTTATTTCTTTCCAAGCAGCAAAATTATTTCATGTATACGTACTGAATGAAACTGTGGCTCACATGTGCTTAAAAAGATTGCTTCGAACTAAAGAATGCCAACAGTATCCTCTAGAAAAGAAGCTTGAATTTATTGAAGCGGATCTTACTTATTTCTGTAAAATAATGGAATTAATAGGGGAACGATTGGATCAACCGAATACTGGTCAGGTAAGTTATTTTCTACATGAAAGCTTAAGAGTCAAAAACCAACAGTTTTTGTGAATCGTCCCTTAGTTTTTAAAAAAATTATGTTTTGAATTTAAAACAGTGAATTTGCCAATACATTGAATTCTAATATTTTCTGTGTTCCAACAGTTAAAAACAAATTGAAATTAGTTGTTCTCAGTGTGCTAGTTGTCAGCTCCTCGTCAGCAACAGTCTGCCTCCGTCAGATGTCGCGAGAACACTGGCTGCGTTGCCTCTCTGGATTGCCAAGCCAAACTCACATTCATGAGTAAATAGGAGTGCGCCCGATTATCTCCTGAATTTGTCAATATTCTGCTTTTATATCAGTAAAATTGTATGCATTTTTCCTGTCGGTAAACAATTTCCTGCGTATATTCATTAATTTAAGTTCCTATATAGATATTGTTTGCGAAGTGTCCTTTATTATTTGCAATAAGTACTTTTTCAATGCTTTAAATTTAAAATTTTGTTTCTCTAATGCTGATTACTTGCAGACGAATCATATTATACATAGTGTACGATATTCATTCCTGGCATTTAGAAATGAATACACACATTCTGATTTCTAAATTGTTACAATTTTACATCGATCGTTTTCAAGAAAGCTAGTGTTTCGGAATATCTCTATGGATCAGTAGCTAATATCACATTATTATGGTGGCATATGCGACCAAACTGTAATCAATAATTATTGTTGATGACATGATACTGTGCTTGATTCATAGTATTTTTAAACAGACGTCTATTTTATTGATCGCGAATTGAGATGAATGCAAATCGGACGGGTTAAAACGCAGCATTGCTGCGGTCGTCTACAATATCATCCCGTGGATTCGCCTTTTATACGCATTCAATATATTGGTTTCTGTTGTATTACTCGTCTCTTTCTCTAACATCGATTGTATACCATCACATTTAGAAAAAATTCAAAAAGGTAAAACATACTCTCTGTTTGCGCAGTGTCAGGGAGATAGAGTACAGAAAGAGAGGGTAAAAACGGAAAATATAATTCTCACGTCTACTAATGGATGAATTTCGAATATATTATTCACCTAGCAACAAGCACGTCTACTACAGTAAAATATGTATTGTACAATGTCTAGACACATTTTTCATGCATGTCGTGGCTTTACTGGCAACTGTTAACGATCAATAAGCAAAGATTTCCCTCGTGGATTGACATAAATACAAACGCAAGCAGCACGAATTGTAAGCAACGGAAATAAGTTAGCAAAGCAAAATCTAGTTCGAAGAGAGACATGTAAAAACCGTTGATGGATGGCGAGTGATCAGCAAGCAGTTCAGGTAAATTTTCAGCTTCTACTATTTTTTGTGGATTTTCGAACGCTTAATGAACCTGAGCGACGAAAACAGCTCTCTCTTGCTCAAGTATGGTTTTGTTTTCTTATGCTGCATCTAATAATTTTATGTTGATTGTCAATTAACATTTTAGTACTTGTGAAGTGATCAAAGTGATCACTCCGGCTAACGAGCTTTCTGTAGCTCGGTTTTTAACTCGGTTTAACCTACAACCTGTCATGTTTTTAATATCATCGTTTCGGTTGAAATGTTTCCCGTTATTAGACGAAAATTCGATTTTTCTTAAATCTTGCAGGTGTAAAAAATATTAAGCAAATTTTTTGTTAATGAACAAGTTCATCTTATCGGTATTTTAATTTCGTTCATGAATTTAATTTACAAAAATAATATTAATTTTTAAACTTTAATTAGATAATTTTCAATTTGAAAATTGTTATTTGGTATATTTTTAGTAATTTTTAATTTTGATTTTGTAAAAAACGCTATAAATTAAAGTAAATATAGATTTAAAAATATATGCTTTCGATAATGTTAAATGACTTCTGATTTTAAATTTTTTATTTGATTTTTATTTAAAAATTTTAATTATTTTAATATAGGGATTTTTAATTTAAAAATTATTGTAATATTTGTTAATTTAAAGTCGGCAATATTTTCTAATAACATACACGCTTAAACCACCTTTTACTATTTTTATCGTCCTTTAATCCTCAATTAATCCATTTTATTTGTTGACTTGATAATTAACCCTATTTAATCCACATTTATCTCTTCATTCCATTATCTCCTATTTTACCCTCTTAACTCTTTCTATCCAATTCTTTCTTATTTGTTTTACATTTTCATCATAGAAATATTAATATTTATAAATCTTAGTAATATTAATACTTAATATTACTGATTATTTATTATTGATATTTGATATACTAATATTAATATATATATTAATATACCTATTTTAATAGGTATATTATATATAATGGTATAATATATAATGTATATTATATTATCTATAATGATTTTCGAATGCTTATTGATTCTAAGCAACGAAAACTATTTGGCTGTTCTGTATTTATTATATACTTTTAAAATACTATTTTATATAAATATTTATTATATGAATATAATTATTATATAATATAAATACTCTTCCTCCTTTTCTTCATCGTTTGTTCCGCTTCGTTACAGACTCCGCAACATTAAATAAATTTCAATAAAATTGAAATGATTGTTGCTTCGTTCCTGGGTGCTTGTTAGTCCCCCGTGAATTACATTTAGCTGTGGGGGGGTCATTAGTAATATAAGTTGTGTTTATATTAGTTACATAGCTGTGGACATTTATAATATAAACTGTGGCCGTCATGATAATTTTAATGGCTAGTGATATTAACCATAAACAAGAAATAACCACGAAACAAGAGCTTTAAACACTGTTTAAGCGTGTGTTAATGTGCCTATGGGTGATTATTAAAGTCACGGTACTGATGAGCTCCGTAAGAGCGAAACACGTATACCGTTGTGGAAGTTTGTCGTCACACATAGGATGACTGGGCATACATAGCAACTTTGAATATTGCGAAAATAATTCGGTTATATTTCTTGGTCTGATTAGAAGTCATTAGGAGGAATGCTATGCTTCCGCCTTTATTCCTATCTTATATAAAATCTTATGTAAGATTTTATATAATTTGTATTTATTTATATAGTTATTTATATAATTTATATTTTCGAAGAGATCGGAAAGATGATGTCTGGGACAACAGATGAAATTCGTCGATCAACGGCTTTCCTCATGCGGCGATTAAGCCGTAGCAGTTAAGCGAGGCAATGCCGTTTGTCTACTCGAGTGTCTAAGCATTATGACATTAAACTAATCGTCATATAATTATTTCATTATTTTTTTCTTACTGACGATTAGAACAATTCTTATAAAAAGAGTATTTGTGGTTATTCTGAAGTAAATTATTTTAAAGATTAATCTTTTGATGATTTTAAAATAATACATATTGTTTGTTAATTCATTCTCGTTATCAAAATGATTGTTTTATTTCTACTATTTGTAACTTCATTTATCAAATATTTAATTAAAATCAGATCAGCTAAGTGAGTCTACATATTTTATATTATCTATAAATAAAAATTATAAGATTCTATTTAATTTATATTTTTAAAAAGTTTAAATTTAAATCAAAAATTAGTTTTTATGAATTGACTAATAAATAATATACGATGTATTAGAATAGGTTCTCTATTTGTTCTATATTTGTAAAAATATAGAGAATCATATCTTTAAATAATTTCGAAACATAATTTGAACAAGGTAATTTGAGCATTACAAATGAGCATTACAATTTGAGCATTACATGCGTTCTAATCATTACACCGAACTAGCGTGTCACAAAGTATTTTGTGATCCTCTACAATCGCAAGAGGAAAACCTTTGTAGTTACATAATCTCCCTTGACCTGTCATATGCATTCGGCATCGTAGATTATTATATTCTTTACTATCGGATTCGTCATGATTATAGATTCTCTAAATCCGCTATAGCCTAGTTTTCCTCTTATCTCTCTGACCATTCTTTCAGTGTTCATTGAGCTTCTGTCTGTAAACCGTCTTCTTTCTCACACGGTTTTCCTCAAGGATTAGTACTAGGTCTCTTTCTTTTCTTCCTTCTTCTCGGTGATCCCTCTTCAATAAACAGAACACAATTTTCATACTATTTAATATACTGATGACAATATTCCCTACTCTTATCTACTTCCTCCGATTGCCTATTATCCCTTTCGCAACACCTTTATTCGCTTCTCCCCTCATTATATCCTGCAAAGTCCAAATCATGTGGATAAGTCCTTCTCACCTCATAATATACATATCATAATAAAAAATAATATCGAATAAGAACTTACTTTAATTGCTTTAGTGACGAAAATAAATGTTAAGTAAATGCTTAAAATGTTTTGACTCTTTTGGCCTAGGGTAACGTCACATTTGCTTTATAAATTTTAGTGTTTTGAAACGTATTTGCCGCGATATCTTCACCGTTAAAACTTTATGTATGTCTTCTCTCTCTTACAGATCCTAATTGTGGATCGATCTTTTGCTTCTTTACTACCAATTGTTTAATATGAATGGCATATTTGTAGCTGCTTTTTTCATTAACTGCTCTCTGTACATACAGTTTGCATTCTTGTCGATCAATAAAGAAACAGTAAAATTTTCGATTGTGCTCTTACATTTTATAAAAAATGTAATCAGAATTTACTGCTTCATATTTTACAGAAAAGCACTTATCTGTACAAAGAATTGAGAGCAGTAACATCATCAACCAGACTTGTTAATGGCCAAATAAAAATTGATAAATGAAATAGGCAGTATCTTTTCTGTTCGAGTAGTATTCAAGAAACAAAGTGTTTACAAAAAATAGTCTGTTGACTATCTAAATTTTTGATTTTGCGAAATATGAGATTCGAATTATGTAACTGTTTTTGCCTACTATATATACGGCTGATGAAATGGTATCGAGTACGAGAAGAAATAAAAGCAACGTAAAATCACATTTGTGTACTTCATATGCTTTTATAAGTAACAGTATCTTCAGTACTGCTGATGCCTTTACTTCTTCCTGTGGAATTGTTTTCTATAATCAATATTTGGCCTGACCTTACACAAATCATCTGTGCATTTTAAGGTTTGTATGTTTGCCACAATCAATATGCGAAGTTCATATTTTATTAGTCAGCTAAGTTCAAATGAAATACATTGACGAGAATATTAAATTGCTGGTAATTTTTTTATTTTATGCAAATATTAAAACTATTGCTTTATTTCCTGAATTTCCAAAGTGCTATACTTTGTTTTTTGTCATGCCGATCAAATATAATTTATCTATAAATTTAACTATGAATATTTAATTATATATTATATATTAATCAATATTAAAACTTTGTTTCTTCAAGTTGCTTTTCATATTAATCATTATCTGGAATTAATACGATCATGATCTGTTTCCGTTACATTGACTGTAATCTAAATTATAGAATAATTTTAATTTTAAATTCTTTTAATTTTAAATTTTAAGTTTGGCTAAATAAATTGAACAAAAAATAATTATTAAACTAATTTTCACATAGTTTAACTTTGTGATTTTTAGCAATAACCCGTAGATCTAACCTTGAGCAGACAGTCGTTCAAGCTTGATTCTATTGGTCATTGCTTGATCGCATATTTCTTTAAGGCACGTATTATACTTTGGTGAGGTAGTTGATTGTGTGGTTAAGTTCAGTAATAACCATTCCTTCAATTAACTCACCAATATGGAATTTCATTAAAAATGATTATTACCAAATACTTTTTATTCGACTCAGTATATGCAGATAAGTAAAAATCATATAAAGTATTTTTTTTGTTTTATGCTTATATTTTTACTTTTGAGATTTCTTATGAAATTTATGACTCGTAGATCCCCGTATGTAATTATATGTTATAATTTACATTAAATGATAGACGATAAAATATATTGAAAAGTCTCGAAAAAATAACTTGCAATTTTAAATAAAGTTTAATATCAAATTTAATTAATTTTAATAGTTTATAGTTTACTCATTTTGTAATTTCAACAGACATATCTTTGAATTTTATTAATTGCGATTAATTGCGTATAATTTTTTCATATTTGACAATTTTATTAGAAAATCGGTTCAAAATAAGAGGAAAACATTTACACACATCAATGACAGCTAAGGAAAAAATCTTCCAGTTCATCGCCAACTAACTTTAGACTTCTCGGAAAGTTTTCTAAAATCGTGTCATCGCTATATCTTAAACGTTGCATTTCGATCATAGCAGTAGGCTTGTGAGGAATCTTCAAATAGCATCCAATAATCGTTATAATTACGGCAAATAGTGTGCTGATCATCTTTATGGCCCTAGTTTGTAAGTATTTTTCATCATTTGAGTGACGTCTTACTGAAGATACGATTTCCATTTTGAACAACTCTTTGGAAAATTTTCTGGTTCTATTTTAGAACGCCCCGCCTCCTTTTTACATAGAAACACAATCACGAGTTTACAAATAATTAACCAATGAAAATTAGGGCGTGACATTTTATTCTGTGATTGTAAACAATGAAAATTTCCTTGCAATTTTGTAATTAGCCAATCAAATTCATCAAAAAACAATGCATTTTTATTAGAAAGCCGCATTGTCTTGCATTCAGAAACTTTAATACACATACAAATTAATGTGAAATGGATACATTATGTTTTGCTTTAATCTAAAAATTACCAAATTGTAAATACCAATGCAAATGTCAGAATGTCTTAATTAGTCAAGATAATATTTGCGTTATTGTATAATAGAAAACGTATTTATAAAATAAATAAAAATTTAGACAAATAAAACTCAATTTGAAGAACAACAAAAAATATTTAGATCGCTAAAATTATATTTAATTGGTTCAATGTGCCGCTTTGGATTTCTTTCAGATTTAATTGTAGTTCAATTAAGTTACATATTCTACTTTTTACTTTTCAAAAGTTACATTCAATCTTTAAACGATGTAAATATATACGTATATATGTATAAATTTATGCATATATAATCTTTAAATATAAACTTTGGATTATCCTAGTTATTAGTAAACTATTCTCAATGTTTTTATCCTAGTTATTAGTAAACTATTCTCAATGTTTTAGCCTAGCTCCAGCTAAGCCCGGAGATTAGCTGGAGCTACCGGGCGCATTCTCTGGGTTGCAGATATAGGTTCTTCCAACATATATGATATATTAATTGCGATATAAACGGTATTACACCGACGAATAAGTAGTCGTTCAATCTGTGGAATGCTCCGTCATTAAATAAGGGCTGCAAAATGGCTCATCTTATAGCCTCAGGTATCCGCGGATATCATTACAACTTGAGTTTGGCGAACTCTTGAAGTATCCCAGCCTCAAACAAACATGTAGAAGAAAAATACAAATATCGACTGAAACTGGAAAGCCTGCTAAAAAACTATGAAGCGTCAAAGTAAACAACTTCCAAGCAACAACAATAACCTTAACCAGTTCCCAATCACACTTAATCGACAATCTAAGAGAGTATAAATTGGTACGTTGAACATTCGTTCGCTCGCTGCTTTAAACTGGTCAGCAAGAATTACTCGCACGCACATTAACAAATAGGTCAATAGATATGTGTTGTCTAACATAATGTCGCTTGCCTGATGTGGGTTCATTAACGGTGGTGAATCCGCTCTCTCGTAAATCATTCCAGTTCTTATACTCAGGCTCCACGGACGGATCCGGCCAAGGTGGCGTAGCTATTGGGATGATTTCTGATCTATCAGAATGCATCATTGACTGGAATCCCATTGACTCTAGTATTGCGCCCCTACGTCTAGCAGGCATACTGTTTGGTCGATTGTGAGTGCATATGCACCGACGAATATAGCAGAGAAATTTTATCAAATACTTGACAGCGTACTATCTGCGATCCCTGCAAACGATGTATTGGTCTTGACAGGCGACTTCAATGATCAACTCCGATGTCCTCGAAATCATATCTAGTGTTAGACCTCATACTGTTGGTAAATTATGTCCTAATGGCGAGCGGCTAATTTCACTTGACGAGAGATATCATCTTATTATGGCAAACACATTTTCCGCTATAAAAGAAGACATATCGAAACATGGATTCATCCAAATTGTAGGGTACGGAATCAGATTGACCACATCCTCTTCAGGTAACGCTGGTGCTCCTCCTTATTAAATAGTCGCGCCTTTTAAAGGTTTGAAATAATTAGTGTCATAATTAAATAATTAATAATTATAATTAAATAATTAAATAATTGTCATAATTAAATAAGTGTGTGTAGGGAAGTTACGATTTCCCGCGACAAGTAAGATACCCAAATCCACGACTTACGATATCCGACTCCTTAATACCTCGCCAATTCAAGAGAAATTCAATACAACAGTAGAGGAAAACTTACTAAATGCCAAATGTGATCTACATACATTACCTGATGAAATATGGGGACATATTACCCACTTGGTCCACTCAGCTGCAGATAGTCATCTTATGAGTAGGAGACGGCATAAACAATCGTGGATATCTGGGAATACACTTGCGATCGCTGTTATGCGAAAACATGCACTGGATCCTGATCACTTATCGTAAGTTAGGCATTATGGTAAGTTACTAAAACAAAACCTAAGGATTGACTGTGAAGCATATTTGAGCAGCATTGCCTCCCAAGCTTAAGCTGCATCTGTATGTGCTGACAGCAGACGATTATTTCAATCCGTGAGATTGAAACTATCACGCGGCCAGAAACGTGCTCGCTATCGGGATTACGCGATAAGGCAGGAGCTATCGCTTACAACACAGATGCAAAACTGAGAATTCGGGCTGAATATTATCGAGAGCTATATAACGAAAACAGACCGCCAGCAAGCCGGAATACCCATGATACAACCGTGGAAGACGTCGACGTTCAACCTCTAACGACAACTGAGATACAATATTGTATCACCCGCATGAAGAAAGACAAGGCCCCTGGTCTGGATCGGATCACTTCTGAAATTTTGCAAGCTTCTGGTATCACATTACATCAGAAGATCGCATTCCTTTTTGAATCCATATGAAACGTCTCTAGAATTCCAGAAGATCTTTCAACGGTGATCATTATGCCGATTTACAAATAGGGTGATTCAAGATCATGCGAGAATTCTAGTCCAATCTCGTTACTTTCTGCCGTTTATAAGGTTCTCGAATTAATCATACTGAACGTATTCAACCAGTGCGAGAAAGGGTCGCAGCTTTGACCAAATATTTTTCTTGTGATGTGCACTCGAAACTCGAAATAAGTTTAGGAAACCGACGGTGCTCGCGTTCTTGGATTTTAAAACCGCGTTTGACAGTGTTTGCAGAGAAAGTATGTTGCCTCTCTTAGATGAGTGTGGGTTCCCTGCGAAGATAACTGCAGTCGTGAAGGCTCTCTACGAACAATCGAACGGTATAATCAGAGTGAGGGGACAACTAAGTGAGAAGATTCAAGTCATGACAGGGGTGAGACAAGGCAGCGTGTTAGCTCCAACTTTGTTTAACATCGTTGTTGATAAAATACTAAATCGCGCCCTAAATCGTGATATACTAAATCGTGATATACTAAATCGTGATAGCGTAGGTACACAATGGAAGCGTATTTGTTACCTAACTGTCTTGATGAGAAGCCGGTGGGCACCGCGAACAACGCTGCCAATGCTGATGCAGTGAGCATCATTTGATGTACCGATGGTGTCATGATTATAAAGCTGTAACGGTAACGTTTGTGAATGTTTTTTCGTTGAAAACAAGAATATTCGTTTTTGCATTATGTCACTAACTTACGCGGACGACATTGCACTAATTGCCGAAAACTTCGTAGATCTCAGACGAATTATTACTAGAACATCCGATGCTGCATCGAAGTACGGACTCTACTTGAGCCCCAATAAATGTAAGAAACTCTGCGTCGGAACCCGTAAAGAAGTTGTCACTATAGAGCATCAACCGATCGAGTGTGTACACTCATTCACCTATCTAGGTTGTGTAATATCGGATAATGCTGACACAGGGGATGACATACTTTCAAAACTAGTCAGTGCTAATCGAGCGTTTGGCGGACTCGAAATTGTGGAAACGACGCCACGTTAACCTCAATCAAAAATTAGAGTATAGTCATCAATAATGCGTCCAGTACTATTATACGGCTATGAAACCTGGCCTGACAAAATGTGATGATTCGCAAGCTAGAGTCGGCTGATTACATCTTCCTCAGAAGAATTGCACACATCTCATCGCGGTTGCATATCTAGAATTCACAAATCATAAAGAAGTGTGAACAGATTGAAACCATCAAAAATACGATTGCACGTCGTCGATGGATGTATGCTGGTCACGTATTAAGGATGGACGACACCCAAATGCCTAAACATAGCGTCTTGATCCACCAAGAAGCGTTAAATCAGTATCAACAAATCAGGGGATTTGTTGATATTTTCTTTTGTTTTCTGATGTTTGTGGTCTTCGGCCAATTAGGTCAAAACCTTATATATATACAATGTATATATATCGTATATATATTATATATAATCATATATATTATATACTATCATATATAATCATATACTATCATATATATTATATATTATATATAATGTATATATGTATCTATATATATCTATATATAGATATATATATATATACAATGCAGTTTCTGGAGATCATGATGAAAGGTTTCATATACTGTGTGAAATCTGGTAATCCTGGATTCGTAGCCTAGCAGTCAAGAGCGCAAACCAAGTACGGAAAGCGACAGCTCGAATCTCGGATAAGTCAAATTTCAAAAGGCGAAGAGTTGGTAGTCAGCCTTCTGATGAGCCCGGGGCTACCAACATGTGGCAAAAAGCGGGCGAAACGAAAACGGTTGTGGCAATGTGGCCGTTAGTAGTCAGGGTGTATGGAATTGGATATCATGAAGGAAGGATTCTGTAGCTGGTTTTCAATGCGAAAGTCACCTCGTGTGACCTAGCAACTATTCATTATATATATATAATCATAAGAGTTTCGTTTAAATCGGTATATATATATATAGTTGTTACTAATTAGTAAACGGGGGAAACGGACAAAACTGGGTATTGGAAACCATCACAGTCCATCATCAATCAAATCCCTAGACCGGTTTCTGCAACACGACCTTCAAGTCCACAGGCGATCACAAAAGTGATTCGGCAGTATATTATATAAATATTTTTGCAGCCTGCCCCCGGATCGCAGAGCGATACGGCATTATAGGTAAACGGGGGAAACGGACAAAACTGGGTATTGGAAACCATCACAGTCCATCATCAATCAAATCCCTAGACCGGTTTCTGCTTATTGAGCTTCATCAGTAGGGTCCAGATTTTAAGAGTGTTCAGAGATCCTCCACCACAGTTTAGAAGGGTTCATCACAAGGATGATTATTACAACACGACCTTCAAGTCCACAGGCGATCACAAAAGTGATTCGGCAGTATATTATATAAATATTTTTGCAGCCTGCCCCCGGATCGCAGAGCGATACGGCATTATAGTTTTTACTAATTAGTAAACGGGGACTGTGATGGTTTCCAATACCCAGTTTTGTCCGTTTCCCCCGTTTACTAATTAGTAACAACTATAATGCCGTATCGCTCTGCGATCCGGGGGCAGGCTGCAATATATATATATATATATATATATATATATATATATATATATATATATATATATATATATATATATATATATATATATATATATATATATCACTGTATTTTACTCACGAGAAGTCATAAACACAAGACAGCATTCTATATATCCTCACCAGACCAGGAAATAGAACCGAATTATTCTCGCAATATTCAAAGTCACTACGTATACCCAGTCATCTTATGTGTGACACAAACTTCCACAATGATAGACGCGTTTCGCTCTAACAGAGCTCATCGGTAACGTGACTTAAATAATCATCCATAGGTAATTTAACACACGCTTAAACAGTGTTTAAAGCTCGAAAAATCAGAACTACCCTTAATCTATATCATCAGAGGAAATTTAGCATAAGCTCTGTGCATTGCAGTGTGTATTGCAGTTTAACCATGCATCAGGCACTAAATTCCTTTTAATAGAAATGCTGTTTGACAGGGACGCTTTCAAGTGTACAAATATATAAAATATAATTTGTTGTTACACCTTCCCTGGCAAACCAAATGGTGTACTCGTAAATAAATCACTATGTTCTCCACATGAGAAGGCATAACCACCAGGCAGCATTCTATATATCCTCATCAGACCACGAAATAGAAACGAATTATTCTCGCAATATTCAAAGTCGCTACGTATGCCCAGTCATCCTATGTGTGACGACAAACTTCCACAAAGGTAGACGCGTTTCGCTCTAACTGAGCTCATCAGTACCGTTAATAAAAAAATTATATAAGATTTTATATAATTTATATAAAGTTGAAATTTAAAATCGAAATTTAAAGTAAAAGTCATTTGTTATAAATTGACTAATAGATAAGAGTCGATGTATCAAATAATAATTAGAGGTTATCATAATAAACTAATACTTTTAAATCGGAGCTAACTGAGTAAATGCTAAATAAATCAGATCAGATAACCGAGTCTACATATTTTATACTAAATATAAATAAAAATAAAGATAAATAATAATTATATAAAATTTTATACAATTTATTATTATATCAATTCGAAATTTAAATTTAAAATTAAAAATAAAAGTCAATTTTTATGAATTTAATAACAGATAACAGATGATGTATAAGAATAAGGATTATAAGTCACCAGGATGAATCGCTATGTTTGCAGATTTTAACCCCTATCCCTCGAACTAGCATAGCAGCGAGGTCAAATACGCGCTAATGATGTGCTTCCTCTGATGAAATTTGATTATTTAGTGTACCTTATTTTAATACAAAGCACATTTGTCTATTATTCATAAAAATTTTTGTTTGATAGTTTAAATAAATTGTTAATAATATTTTGTTGATTTGTATATTGCAAAATTATAAAAAATAAAAAGTCTACTAAACTTGTTTGAAAATTAGCAGAAAAATAATGTCGTATCAATAATACATAGTTTCAGTATTTTAGTAGAAGTTATATTACCGGGAAAACAAAGTTAACAGGTCAATGATAACTTGCCAGTAGAACAAATCAGATCATATCCTTAAATACGGATCTGATATGATGTGTTACGGGTTCATAATCCGTAAATTTTATTGTTTGTTTATTATTTGCAAAGTTTCACAATACTTTGTTTATTTATTATCATTATTAAATATAATATTATAATTAATAATTAAATAAATTAAATAATTAAATAATAATTAATAATATCACTATCAATGATAATTTAATCAATTTTAAATAATTCTTGATTGCACAATATATTAATATTTTTGATATCAATATATTGGTATCATTATATTAGCATATATACTGGTATGTTGATATTCTTTTTTCGTCAAAAGCTTGTAATGTTTAATTAGAATCGAAATTATAAACTGTAAAGAATTGTCAAAATGGAAAATTATAAATTTTTACCATTCAAAATAAAACCTCAACATATTTAATAGAATGTACTTTCTAGATATAAATGTAGGAAGGATAAAATTTAAAAGTGTATTAGATTCTTATTTTAGAATGCATTTATTTTCGCTGGACGCACTAAGCAATATTTCAAGATTTAGAAATATTAAAATCTTTTACTGTATCGTAAAATATAAATTAATGTATGGTAAATCTTTCAGGTAACTGAATCTACGTATATTAAATTATTTATAAATTAAACAATGATATACAAAAATAAAATAATAAAATAATAATCAATAATTATTTAATAATATCAGTATCAATGATAATTTAATCAATTTTAAATAATTCTTGATTACACAATATATTGATATTATCACTATAATGTGAAATAATTATCACTATAATGTGAAATACTAAAATGAAATATAATGTTAAAATATACAGTGTGAAATATATATAAGGCGAAATAATTCAAAATTATAATTATATATTACTAACTTCACCGCTTGATATCAAGATGAAATTCAGCAAAATTCATGATCCGTAAATTCCAATTTATTTTTGCTTATTCTTTGCAAATTTCACAATCTTTTGTGTTTTTTATTAACTTTATTGATGTAACGCACCACAGTGATCCTCGAATTTCTTAATTATTAAATAATTAACGACAAAATAAACAAAATTTACGACAATTACGTTATCATGCTACATTAACATAATTGAATGACTGCGTTTTATGCAAATGCAGTGGAATGCTAATATTGATATAGCAAACAAACTAATTTATAAGGAGGTGTTTGAGCGTAAAATAAAGTCTATGTTGTGTTTACTGCACATATTTTAGCATAAACTACTGTTACTTTAAATGAAATATTAAAATGTTAATGTTATTTAAATAAAATTATTTAATTGTACATTTTATATGCATTTTGAGTTGACACGTAAAAATATTAAAACCATCTATATTATTATATATAATTTTATTTAAATCTATTTAATTTTATTACATCCATTATAATTTTCAACAATATTTTAAACTATTAAAATATCACAATTTTTTGAAATTATGAATTTATTTTTTTATTTCATTACATTATTATCTTCAAAGATAAAATTATAATTTAAAATAAATTTAATTGAAATTGTTATTGAAATATAATCAAGAGTTAAATGGCAATAGGAAAATTTAAATGATAAATGTTAATTTGAAATAACATTTTTATTCCATTAAACCATTTGTTAATAAAAATATAATTTAAAATTATTATTTTTTGAATTGAAATATGTATTGAAATCTAATCAAAAATTAAATTGAAATTAACATTTTCAATTAATAATTGAAAAACATCGATTTTCTTTGAACATAAATTCGTCAATTATTCATCAAGCTAATATGGAATTACCTCGATGAATCGATTATATATTGATAAAAGTTAATAAAATTATCTCAGTACAATTATTAAAAATAAATTCAATTCAGATATTACTGGAAAACTGTTCCGTGGTAAATCAATATATTGTAACAAAACATATTTTCGATAATTTCATTCAAATTCGAATCTGCTTATTTAAAAAAAACATTTTTGTGTTCCTTTCCATAGATAGAAAAATATTTAAAACATTAAAAATTGAAATCATCAAAATATTTAGCAGATTTAATTTAAATAAATTAAATTAAAATTAAATTAAAAATTACATTTAAATTTGGAATTCAAAGCAATAGGTTTCTTGATTGTTTTGTTGATTGACACACATACAACGTAAATAGAATTTAATTGTATTATTATATATATTAATATCGTTTCTTGGCGAAGCATCCTCGAGAATTAAAACGCTTGATTTTTATAAATATTTCGGATGTTCGTGCAGCCTTTTTTAATCTGAAATTTATATATTTGATAAGCGTTAGAAATTATATCAAGAAAAAAAACATTAAAACGAAGACTCGGAAACCCGGGATCGTCTAGCCCGTAGATGAGTGTGATCATATATCTTTTCCTTATATAAAGGTAATAGTCCTGTTAAATTAAACTATATGGACGGTATTTGTGACATGGCTGAAGATAGCGGAAGACGTGTCATGTCATTTCAAAGAGTATTGGTGCTGATATAATCTCTTCACTAATTTGTTTGGTCAATACACATTTATTACAATTTGTGCACGGGATAGCGTATACTACACTATTTCATTCTTTTAGAGGTTACCGTTAAAGAATTCCACGAAGGTTAGCGCCACGTTTATGGTACAGGCTCACTGGTTTTCCAACAGCCAGGACAAATACAAAATTTCTGCAGCATTCACTTTGTTTCAAAGATGCTTCACTATTTGCAGTAATAATTACGCAAAACCCAAATAATGCATAAAAATACATGTTAGAATTTTGCAAATTCCCAAAATGGGCTATCACAAAGGCATTACACACTGTCCGTTGATTTCAGCGAAGAACAATTGCTGATAATTCAAAACACCCCAAAAATATATTAGAGCCACATACATTTGCACATCTCTAACTAACAAATCAGAGGATATCGTGCAAATGTAATGCGGTCTTGATTATGATCATAATCGATTATAATCAATTTTTTAATCAATTTAATCAAAATTAACAAATTATGATAAAAATCTAGATATTTGTTTATAAATGTGACTTTTCAGAAATTAGAACTTGATCCCATTTATTTACATGACTTACGCCAAACCGATGCATTGTCTTGCATGCAATGTCTATCACGTAATTTACCTTGCGCGTCTTGTACGCAATATATCATTAAAACATTTAAACATTTGAACTTTCATAATTTATTGCTGTGTTTGCGATTTGAACGAACGTAACGTCATTTACAACCTATATTTAGAATCCCTATTAAACATTTAGATAAATGTTTAATAGAGATTTTTCATACAGAATATACTTCTAATTGAAGTTTATAATCAAAAATAATTTTATATATTTAAATATATTTATTTAAAAAAGTAATTTTTATTTTAATCCTGATAATGATAGCATAAGCTGTCGAAATATTGTACTTTTAAATAAATAGAAGCATTTTCTTTTTCGTTTTCTTCAAACTATCTATTAAGAAAAGTATTTTTGAAACATAAGAATTTTTATGAACCGATTAATAAAATTAAATGTTCGAGTAAAGATTGTAGGTTATCAGAAGGAAATAAAATGTTATTAGATTTCACCCCTAATTTACCAAAGGACAAGGTGGCCAAATACATTATGTACTTTGCATGATTTAATATTTTATTTTAAAGTGCTATATACATAGCATTTTATCATAAAATTTTGACGCTTAAAATTTATTTTTAAAAAATTTAAAAATTGATTAAGTTTTGTTGATTTCCTTGTTATTGTACCCTTGTTATTGTATAAAAGTATATTAATCTTTTTTATTTAACTAGTAACTACTAGCATCTTCAGAAAAATTTCTGAAGATGAAAAAGTTTTAAATTTTAAATTTTAAATTTTCTGTACTAGTGAAATATTAAAATAATTTTTGTTGTCGTTTAATTATACCTGATAGTTCCTGGAAATTAAAAATTTAAATGTAGCTCAGGATATATTTCTAAAGTGAATATCATTACATAATATGGCAATTATTAAGTATCGATAGGATTAATCATCGATAAGGTTAATCATCGAAAATATCAATAATTGATAAGATAAATCATCGATTTGATTAATCGTCGAAAATATTAATCATCGATAAGATTAATCTTCAATCATATTTATCAGAGATATAAGTCAATGATTTCTTTTTTACGTATTTGTTATTGTATAAAAAGATAAAAATTTGCAACTGAAGAGTTTAAATTTATTCTTTATATTATTGTGTTGATTTATATATTTTACTATTTTCTGCTTGATGTTATTTTTATAGTAACCTAGTTTAAAATATGTATCTATTAAATTATTTAAATGATTTTGAAGAAAGCCAATATCATTACATATTGTTGCAATTCTTAAAATTTCATTATTTAATGTATTATATTTTATATTATATGGTATGCATGAATGCTCATGCAAAAATATGTTTCTTGTAAATTTAAATATGTCATCTTTACGATATAAATTAATAGTAGTTTTAGTTAATGTTAATTTAATGTTCATATCTAGATATACACCTTCTTTATCATTAATATTGGTTTTGTTAAGAATAAGGCTTTCTGGATAAATGTGCTCACTAATTGAATAAAAATTATTAGAATTAAATACACATATATCATCAATGTATCGAAACATATATTTCATATATTTATATTGTTTAGATTTAGTTTTTACACAGTTGTGAACAAATTCATATTCTATAAAGCTTAAAAACAAGTTAGCTATAATTGGGCTATTATTACTTCCAATTGGGGCACTTTTCATTTGAAAAAAATGCTCTTTTTTTATTAATTTTTAATTCCACTTTTTATTTTTGTTAGATAAGCGTATAGTTATTAATATAAATATCTATTTCAATAAAAGAAATTACTCGTAAGCTTAATGCGAAGGACGAGGGATTTGTTATAACACTTAAGGTGTTTTAAGTCCCAAAATAATTTCACTAATTACCACTGTATTATATTTAACGTTTTATATTTATTTTATTGTAGATTTTCTGATGATTTCAACATGCGATTGCCGAAAAGCTTAATAAATATGAACTTTATGTATTGTTGTGCGGCCAAATGGATTTCTACACGAATTTTTAAACATATATTTCATATCTTTATCCAAGTTAGTTTCATTTTTTAAACAGTTATGAACAAATTCATATTCTATAAATCTTAAACTATGCCAGCTATAATTGGGAAACTATTACCACCAATTAAAAAATCTATAATTTATCAAAACGTTTATCTATTTCAGAATATACTTAATGAATTTTTCCAAAATATTTTGGTTCTTTTATTAAATTTTTAGTATTATATTTTGAAAATTTATTTTTATTAGAATAATTTTAATATTATCGTAAAATATTGCGTTCATTTCTATATTTTAGTTATACATTTTACGTTATAATGACTATAATAGCTTATACTGTATTTTGAGAATATATAAATTCTAAAATCTATTATTTATTTACTTTTAGTCAATAAATAATAGACTTTTAATATTATAATTTAAAAAATAATTAAAAGTCTACTTTTTATTAATTCTTATCATTAATTAATGATGTTTTTACTGTTAAATGTAGGAAACAAATGATAAATTTGATGTAAAGTTGTTGTGCCAATCGAAATGGACTTTTATGAAAGCGATTTTCCGTATTTTCGGAATACGGAAATTTTTGGAATTGGGTTCTTTCAACCCATTTTTCTATCTTAGCATTTGCAAAACTTCTGTTTTGATTTTTATCAGTATGATTTACTAAATCATACAAACAAACGATTATATTTAATAGTAAAATCATCTTCGGTGACTTGTGTATCAACATAATTTGATTTTAATGAATGATAAATTGCATGACTCGAATCCCGACCCATTCATTTAATTTATACTTTCATGATGTATTATGTAACATTCAATTATTTTTCAGTGCAATCAACATGGGATTCGTCAACGCACTGTAGACATTTGGAATTTTATTCCGATTTAGATTGCATTTATATTTTGTTGATTTAATTTTTCAATCTTTAACCAAAATGTGAAATAAAATCAACAATTAAGTCAAGAACTATGAAGTTGAAACAATAAATAAACTATTATAACCAATAAAGTTCAATGACGTGTCAGTTTAAGAACTGACATGAATACATTATTTTATTAATTAATCAATAATTCATTTAATTTATATATTTATGATGTATTATGGCGCTTTCAATTATTTAAAATACAATTTACGTGATCACGTTTAAGAGATCAGGTAACTTACAATAAAAAATGTCGCGTAGCGAAGATGGTAGATCTTTATCTACCATCTAGTAGTATAGTAAATAATAAACAACTATATTATAATAATTCGGTTGAACGCAAACCACGAAGTCATGGCAATAAAAACATAAGAAAAATAAACTTAAAAATATTAAAAAAGATATAAAATATATATTTAATATTATAAAAATATATTTATGAACAATTAGAAATATTAAAACAACTTTTAAGAGATAATAAGCTGAAAGATCTTTATGTAAATATAAGAAGTTTTTCTAAAGATATCATTTGTTCAATAAATCAAAGATTAATTAACGAATATGATATGCTAAGTTGCATAATAGACAGTTATTGTAATACAAAATACTATAATCGGACAACAAATGTTAATAATAAAAAATACACACTGATCATAAAATTAATTAATTAGCTCCACTGAATTCAGGGCATGATGGTATGTGCTTGCGTTGACTGTTCTTAGGATCATTTCTGATCCATGACAGCCATCCTTTCCTCCATGGATCATCAACAAACCGGCCGAAATAATGCGAAACGACTGAAAGCACACCCCGTATTAGGCCTGTGTAGTTGTCATGTTGGGCAACTGGAAATCGGAACGTTGAGACAACACTATAGTTCTTATATCCAGTTTTCATTTTAATAGTGTAAGTTTTTTATTATAATCAAGACAATTTTTTAACCGGAATGTTTTTAACCAGTTTTTTAGAAAGAGAAGATTTTTGGATTAAAACGCTTAATTCCATGTACCCATTAGGATTGAATGATGTGTTGCAAGGAATTGGCAGAAGTAGTATAATACATAATAAACAACTATATTATAATAATCCGGTTAAACGCAAACCAAGAAGTCATGGTGATAAAAGGAATAGGAAAAATAGAGTTAAAAATATTAAAAAAGAAATGTTAATATATTTATATATGAACAATTAGAAATATTAAAACAAACTATAACAACAATATCATAAATTAATAAATTTTATTTGGAACGGAATTGTGCAAGGTAAGGTAACAATTTATGGTTTACAAATTTGTTTTTCTTTGTTAATGCAATTTTGTTAAAAAGAAATTTTGTAAAAATTTTCTTTTCAACAAAATTGCATTAACAACTGATTAACTAATTAACTAATTAACTAACTCATCCACTATTAACTAATTGAATAATTTTTAAAATCTCCAATTATGTTGAAAAGAAATAAAGATATCAAAAATTTAAAAATCATTAATTCTGCATCCATGCGCTAGGAGGACTGTTTGTAAATTTTGCAAAATTCACTTGTTAGGTTTGAATTTATCATCTGCTGGAATATTTCAAGTCACATTTGAAAAATACAATTTTTAACATTCACGTTGAAATACATTTCTAGGATAGATAGTTTTCCATTATGGGAGGATATATTATATAATTCAATATAAATATGATTACAAATATCGCTTTCATTTAATTTGAATTTATTAAAAATATGAATTCGTATAAGAGTAAAATTTAATCGCAAAATAAATAATGATAAAAAACGATAGATGCCAAAATTATCAATAAAAATACAAATAAAAGTATTTATAAATATATATAAAGTATTTATAAAAAGAATTTAAATTTTTATAGTTTTGATCAAAGTATTTATAAATGTATTGGTAAAAGTATTTGTAAAAGTAGTGATAAAGTATTAATTTTTTGATTATTATAAAATAAAATCATTTGCTAAGTTATCAAATTTTATGCGTCACGTGTAACATACAATTCACAATTGCTTGATCGACATTTATAAAAGCCTGATTGCTTTGTATTAATTTCCTTGATGTACATGACATTTTCTCTATATATCAACACTTCATGTTCATATGAGATCTAATTGAAGAAATCAAAATGCAGATGTACATTGAAATGACATTCAGGATATCACTGTTACAAGCAATTTGACATTTACCAGCTAATCAACATCAGGGTAACAATAATAACAAACAGTTAGATACTAATTAGCGATAATGTCAGTTAAGGCTCGCAAACTATTTATATTACACGTTGGACGTTGCACATGTTGTAATGAGCAATTATTCATTCAGACAACGATGGCAATATTGAAATCTTCAAACAATACTGGAAATCGTTTCAGATAAGTTTACGCAAGTGCATGCTTGAAAAGGACATTTAACAATAATGATTAAAACATTGGAGTCTATAGACAACTCTATTGATGGCAAAGTTGATATACAACAAAATTTATTTCAAGTGCTAAGAACAAATTAAAGCGGCACCAAAACAGATGCTCAAAACAAATAGAAAATAATTAATGAATAAACTATTGAATTGTTGAACACTCATTGATAATCTACTAAATAACTTAATCAGAAATTACATCTATGTAGTTTGATTTTGGTTTCCAACAAATAGGATGCCTATATTTCAGAAGCCTGACAAAATTAAAATTGCCAAATTAAAATTGCCATATTTAAAAAATATGATCACGGTATATTTTTAAACAAATTAACAAAAATGCTTTTGTTAAACGGTTCATCTATATAATTTTAGCAAGGTTGAGAAAGATGCGATAGAAGTAAAAGTTTTTATATAGTTGATAATGATTCATTTAGTGATAAAAAATTATTGAAGCCGGATCAAAGAAAGAAATAAAATTTTATTAATATTTCGCTAACTTCTGTTAGCATCTTCAAAAATTACAACATTACAAATTCTTCAGAAATTTTCTGAAGATGCTAATAGAGGTAAGCGAAATATCAAATAAAATTTTCCTTCTTTAAAATCCAATAAAATTGAATTAGATAATAAAACTATACCTATATTATATTGGAATCCAAAATTACATAGAAATCCAATAAAACCTAGATTCATATGTAGTGCGTTTAAATGTACATTAAAACCACTTTCTGTCTATATGAATAAAATACTTAAAGTAATTAAAACACACTTTAAAAAATATTGCAAGGTAATCGAAATTAATACTGGTATAAAACACTATTTCAGTATTAATTCTACAAAAGAATTTTTAGAACAGACAAAAGGAATAAATTTTCAAAATATAAATACATACGATTTTAGTACGCTTTATACGAATCTTGATTTAGTAGATATTAAAGAAGCGTTAGTAAAATTAATTAATCTTATATTCGGAAAAAGATATACATATATATGTTATAATAATTATAGCGCCTATCTAACAAAAATTAAACCATCAAGTAAATATAAATATATGGATAAAATTGAATTAATAGAATCCTTAAATATTTTGATAAATCAAAATTATTTAAAAGTAGGGGCAACCATATTTAGACAAGTAAAAGGTGTTCCAATGGGTGGTAATAGTAGCCCAATTATAGCTGACTTGTTTTTAAGCTTTATAGAATATGAATTTGTTCATAACTGTGTAAAAACTAAATCTAAACAATATAAATATATGAAATATATGTTTCGATACATTGATGATATATGTGTATTTAATACTAATCATTTTTATTCAATTAGTGAACAAATTTATACAGAAAGCCTTATTCTTAACAAAACCAATATTGATGATAAAGGTGTTTATCTAGATATGAACATTAAATTAACTAACTAAAACTACTATTCATTTATATCGCAAAGATGACATATTTAAATATACAAGAAACATATTTTTGCATGATCATTCATGCATACCATATAATATAAAATATAATACATTAAATTATGAAATTTTAAGAATTGGGACAACATGTAATTATATTGGCTTTCTTCAAAATCATTTAAATAATTTAATAGACACATATTTTAAACTAGGTTACTATAAAAATAACATCAAGCAGAAAATAGTAAAATATATAAATCAACACAATAATATTAAAAATAAATTTAAAATCATTAGAGGAAAGTTTTTATGGATGGATAATAAATAATATACTTTGTATTAGAATAAGATACTATATAATCAAATTTAATGAGAGGAAATACGTCCTTAACACGTATTTATCCTCGCTGCTATGTTGGGTAGAGGAGTTAGGGTCCGAAACCTGATAGCATAGCAGTTCCTCCTGATGACCTCTAATTCTTATTCTGATACAACGTCTGTTATTTATTAGTCAATTCATAAAAATGACGTTTATTTTAAATTTCAATTTTTTATTTTAACTTGATTTAAATTATAGAAAATCTAAAAACAATTATTTAATTTTATTATTTAATTATTAAATTTTGATTTAGCATTATTATGTTTTGTTTATTTTATAATTATATTAAATACGTAGACTCAGTCAGCTGATTTAATTTGTTCTACTGGCATGTTATTATTGACTTGTGGACTTTGTTTTTCCGGTAATATGACCTCTGTCAGAAATACTGAATCTATGTATTATTGGTTACGACTTTACTACTATTTTTTCTTGTTTTCAAACAAGTTTGATGAATTATTTATTTAAAAAGGGATAAGTTTGCATTCCAAGGTGTTTACACTTTAAAATGTAAACTGCTTCACATGATCACATTTAAGAGACCAGGTAATGGCCAATAGCCAGGTCGCGTAGCGCGTGGAGTGAAGGTGGTAGATCTTTATAGATCTTGTTCCAGCCTGCAACCGCCTTAAGCAGGGCAGCCCCCTGTCAGATGCTGCTGGATGGCCCGTTGTAAGTTTAGTCTGAGTCAACTAAACTAGGTGGCGACACCGAAAAAGCAAAGTTAAAAATTATGACTTAAAAGTTACATGTACTCAACTAGATTGGAAAAATACGTAAGTAGTAATGATTTTAATTTTAGATCTTTTAAATGTAATAGAAAAAATTGTATAGTTTGTGATGTTATAAATAACAATTGCATTGTAAGTAATACGACAAACGTTTTTCATTAAATATTAATAATAATTGTAACTGCAATACCGCTGCTGTAGTGTATCTAATACAATGTACATGTGGATTGCAATATATTGGAAAAACACATCAAATGTTAAAATCTAGGTTTAGGCAACACATATAATATACAGCATAATAGTCAAACTATATTTATTAAACAAATGAGATTAATCGGACATCATATTAAAACTGTAAATTATTTATTTTAGAACATATTATCGAAGAAAACATATCAATATTAAATCAAAAACTATTAGAAAAAGAAGATTTTTCGGGTTTAAACGCTTAATTCCATGTACCGATTAGGATTGAATGACGTGGTACAAGGAATTGGCAGAAGTAGTATAATACATAATAAACAACTATATTATAATAATCCGGTTAAACGCAAACCAAGAAGTCATTGTGATAAAAGGAATAAGAAAAATAGAGTTAAAAATATTAAAAAAGATATGAAGAAATAAAAAGATATAAAAAAATAGAAAATAGAAGATAGATAGAAAATAGAAAATAGATATAAAATAGAAGATATAAAAAAATATTAAAAAAGATATTATTATCAAGTCGTCGGAAGAACTACTAATCACCTTTAAAAATGTGAAAATAAAGGATAGCGATAAAGTTGTCTCTTTGGATGTGGAGTCCTTATTTACAAACAGTGAAAGAGACTATTGACATAATATTAAACAAGGTCTACAACATACCACACTTAATCCGCCAAAATTTATCAACCGAACAATCAGACATCAAAAGTGAAAGGGATTTCAAACAAATTGGCACGATCATATAATACCAACAACAAGGATCTATTCAATAAGTTAAGAAGGGTTGGTCAATACAACGATGGATTCCTGTATGGTCTATATAAATGAACAATTAGAAATATTAAAACAACTTTTAAGAGATAATAAGCTGAAAGATCTTTATGTAAATACAGGAAGTTTTTCTAAAAATATAATTTGTTCAATAAATCAAAGATTAATCAATGAATATGATATGCTAAGTTGTATAATAGACAGTTATTGTAATACAAAATACTATGATTAGACAATAAATGTTATAAGCTTAGATTGGTGAATCAGTACAATAAAAACTACAAAATAAAAAATAAAAGTTTCTATTTGTAGAGTTTTAGTTCTCGTCAAAATTCATTGAATATTTATTAATGGACGATAAATTCGAATGAGGAGAGCTTCCACCAGTCTTAATTCGTATGTACTATTGCATTTGTAAAGTATTTTAAATACTAGGCATTTGTAAAGTACTATGCATTTGAAAAGTATATGGAAAAGTTTTTTCCTGAATTAGTTGCCAAAGAATATAACAAAGAAGTTACAATAACAATGAAGGATGATCTTATGAGTAAATTGAAGTCATTTACAGTGAAGCCAAAAAACATATAGGGATATTAATCCACTTAAGCCAAACGAAATTGAAGCATTGATAGATTTGAAGAACAACCCAAATATAGTAATCCAGCGATCAGACAAAGGATCAGGGATTGTGACTATTTGGATAAATTGCAATCTCTAATATCTGATCGACGTTGCTTCAAAAAGGCACCGAACAATCAGACATCAAAAGTGAAAGGGATTTCAAACAAATTGGCACGATCATATAATACCAACAACAAGGATCTATTCAATAAGTTAAGAAGGTTGGTCAATACAACGATGGATTCCTGTATGGTCTACCAAAAATCCACGAGAATCAACTGAATCCACTCTTAAGACCAATCATTAGCTTAAGTGTGACAGTCACCACGACATTGCAAAATATATAAATGACTTAATTAGAGAATACATTGATTCTACATTTATTATCAAGTCGTCGGAAGAACTACTAATCACCTTAAAAAATGTGAAAATAAAGGATAGCGATAAAGTTGTCTCTTTGGATGTGGAGTCCTTATTTACAAACAGTGAAAGAGACTATTGACATAATATTAAACAAGGTCTACAACCATACCACACTTAATCCGCCAAATATTGATCAAGCGACAATGAAACGGCTGTTAGAGATATGCACTACAGAAACACCTTTTAACTTTAATGGTGAAAATTACTTGCAAACCGAAGGAGTATCAATGGGATCTCCGCTTGGCCCAGTATTTGCAGACTTCTATATGAGTCATTTAGAAACAACATTAATCAATTATCTTACCATTACGCGGCCACTATACTATTGTAGATCCGTTGACGACATCCTAGCGATCTTCAACAATGACAACGACGTACAGACATTCATCGAAATGCTCCATTCAGATTCCAAACTCAAATTCCCGCATGAATACCTGGAAAAAGATAATTTAAATTTTTCGGATGTAACCATATTCATGGTGGCAGACCAGCCAATGTCGACGAGTGTATACCGTAAACCAACCGACAAAGGCGTATACACCGAGTTTTCGTCCTTTACGCCCTTTAAGTATAAAGCTGCTGTTGTAAAAAACCTCATTCACCGAGCAATTCTCTATTCAAGCAACATACAATCTCTTAAAAAGGAAATATTTCATATTAAACAATATTTAGTGAATTATAATTCCCCACTATCAAAAGTTGACGCAACTATAGATAAAATTATGCGAACAAGTAATACAACGTAGACAAGTGCAATATCCCACAACAAAGTCATAGTGTATTATAAAAGCGATTCGGTTTCAAATCTTACAAACGACGTTAGATCGCTGACGCAAATATGTCATCAACATATTCGTTGCATGAATCAAAATTCGAATCTGGATATAAGAGGGTTTTCCGACCTCATCGTTTAGGATTCATGTTTTCGTTGAGGAAGAGAACCACTACAGAAAACACTCAAACGTTGTGTATCAATATTCATGTAAGAAAGCTGGTTATAACGCCGCTTATATAGGTTACAGAAGTTGTAAATTGTTGGATCGTATCAAACAGCATAAATATAAGAGTAATGCAATCCATAAGCATCTAGAAGCCGAACATAGTGGAAGAGTTTTTGCATTAGACGAGATGATAAAGAATTTTAAAATACTTTACAAATGCAATAGTACATACGAATTAAGACTGGTGGAAGCTCTCCTCATTCGAATTTATCGTCCATTAATAAATATTCAATGAATTTGGACGAGAACTAAAACTCTACAAATAGAAACTTTTATTTTTTATTTTGTAGTTTTTATTGTACTGATTGTAAATTTTTCTAGATTACATCCTTGACAATGACTTCGCTATAAAGTCGAAATATTGGAACAAGAAACTATTTGTTTATCTATGCTATATCAAAATTTTATTCCCGTATTATATATACAAAATTAAGTTAAAACGAAAAGAAACTCTTAAAATCAATGATTCATCAATCTAAGCTTATAACAAAACTAAAAGCAGATATTACGTTTCTACAATAAATTAAAATAGATTAATTGAAAGCCATGATAGGTCAAGTTGTATAATAGACAGTTATTGTAATGTAAAATAATATAATCGGACGATAAATGTTAATAATAACAATAAAAATTATGCACTGACCATAAAATTCATTAATAAATGTAAATATAACACAAATATAGGTAGACTTTTAAATAATTCTTAAAGTACAGAAATAATAGGATCAGATTTAAGTAAATATATTCCTAAAATAAGGTATAAACTCCTACCACCATTAGGACGAAAAATTTGTAATTATAATAAAGAATTAAAATCAATATGTAACGATAATATTAGAAACATAATGGAAACAGAATGCAATTGTAAAAGTCTTAGTTTTGATAAAATAAATGAACATATATGTACCCATAATCTAGAATTAATTGAAAATTGTGAATTAAGAAAGCTACTATCAAAAGGGTATAAATATAGATTAAATAACAACGACAAAAATAAAATTTACAATTCGTTATATAATAACTTAAATGATTACTTTAGTAAGCTGATTAATAGTGAAAGCTCGAATATATCTAAGATAAAAATTTGGAAAGATTATATATTTGATAAAATTAAAAATAAAATGAAAATAACAAACAATTATAAAAGGAAAGATCAAATTAATAAAGATATGTATACAGAACTTACTAAATTAAAGGATAACTATATAATAACAACTATTGATAAAGCTAGTAATAACTTTGTCTTCATATGCAAAAGGCTTTATTATGATATACTGATGAAAGAGGTTAATTATAATGATTTAAATGTAAAAGCCACATATAAAAGTAGATATTTTAGTTTAGAAACGATAACTACAAGTCATTGTTCTATAATGGATAAAAAGGGTATAAAAATTGAATCAAATAATAAAAATATACCTATATTATATTTGAATCCAAAATTACATTAAAATCCAATAAAACCTAGGTTCATATGTAGTGCTTTTAAATGTACATTAAATTAACATCAATTAAAACTACTTTTAATATATAATATATTAATTATAATATATTATTATATTATTTATTATATATAAGATATAAATATATCTTATATATAAGATATATTTATATCTTAAACATGCAGAAGATGATTAAATTTACACAAAACATATTTTTTGCATGAGCTACTAAAACGACTATTCATTTATATCGTAAAGACGACATTTAAATTTACAAGAAACATATTTTTGCGTGAGCATTCATGCATACCATATAATGTAAAATATAATACATTAAATAATGAAATTTTAAGAATTGCAACAATATGTAATGATATTGGCTTTCTTCAAAATCATTTAAATAATTTAATAGATACATATTTTAAACTAGGTTACTATAAAAATACCATCAAGCAGAAAATAGTAAAATATATAAATCAACACAATAATATAAAGAATAAATTTAAAATCATTAGAGGAAAATTTTTATGGATGAATTATAAATAATATACTGTATCAGAATAAGATACTATATAATCAAATACAATTAGAGGAAATACGTCCTTAACACGTATTTGGCTTTGCTGCTATGTTAGGTAGAAGAGTTATGGGCCGAAACATGATAGAATATCATTCCTCCTGATGACCATTCCTCCTGTTGAATTCTTTATTATTTATTAATATATATAATAAATAATAATAAATAATAATCGAGAAATTTTAAAGATTTATAATTTCATAGATTAATAATGATTAATAAATTCTAAAGTTATAATAATTAATAAAATTGTTTACAGACAGTCTCGCTTGAATAAATATTATATTATATTATAAATAATATTAAATAATTAAATATATTTAATAATCAGATATTTGATTGTGAAATAATACTTATTTAAACTATTAGTCAAAATATTTATTCTTCATTTGTTTATAATTTTTGAGAATGATTTGTAAACATTTACAAACACTATTTGTTTTGTTCAACAAATTATATGCATGTTTCTGATAATGCTTGCAACTGCCAGTAAAATCTGAAAAAATAATACCAATTGATATATTTCGAAATTTTCGAATTAAAAATGGATCAATATCAGTTATTTTTAAATAATAAAAAGGAACCAATGTACCCATAAAGTTTAATTATTAATAAAACATTTATTGATGATAAAAATTATTAATATATGATATGAACATAAGATATGAACTTTGAATCAGTTCTAAGATATGAACTTTGAATTAAAAAGATGATTATTTTACCAATTTCTGTTTGATGATATTTCATAGTAACCTAAACAATTTTCAAGAAAACAAATATAATTAATTATGATGGCAATTATTAAAATTTAATTAATGCATTATAATATTATTAGGATTAATCATCGATAAGGTTAATCATCGATAAGATTAATCATCGATAGGATTAATCATCGATAAGATTAATTATGATAAGATCATTAATCACTGATAAGATTGAGCATCGATAGGATTAATCATCGATAAGGTTAATCATCGAAAATATCAATAATTGATAAGATTAATCATCGATTTGATTAATCTTCGAAAATATTAATCATCGATAAAATTAATCTTCAATCATATTTATCAGAGATATAAGTCAATGATTTCTTATTTACGTATTTTACTATTTTCCGTTAGATTGTATTTTTATAGTAACCTAGTTTAAAATATGTGTCTATTAAATTATTTAAATGATTTTGAAGAAAGCCAATATCATTACATGTTGTTGCAATTCTTTAAATTTCATTATTTAATGTATTATATTTTATATTATATGGCCTGGATGGTATGCATGATGCTCATGAAAAATATGTTTCTTGTAAATTTAAATATGTCATCTTTACGGTATAAATTAAAAGTAGTTTTAGTTAATGTTAATTTAATGTTCATATCTAGATATACACCTTCTTTATCATTAATATTGGTTTTGTTAAGAATAAGGCTTTCTGGATAAATTTGTTCACTAATTGAATAAAAATTATTAGAATTAAATACACATATATCATCAATGTATCGAAACATATATTTTACATCTTTATTCAATTTAGATTTTTTTAAACAGTTATGAACAAATTAATATCCTTTAAAGCTAAAATAGGTCAAGTATAATTGATCTACTATTACCTTTCATTTGTGCTCCTTTAATTTGTTCGATAAGTTCAATTAATTCTATTAATTGATTACTTCTAATAATTCAATTTTATCCATTTATTTATTTTCTTAATGGTTCAAATTTTCTTAAAAAGGCGTTATAGTTATTAGAACATATGTATATCTAATTCCGAATATAAGATTAATTAATTTTTATATCGCCTCTTTAATATCCGCTAAGTCAAAATTTGTATAAAGTCTATTAAAATCGTACGTATTTCGTACAATTGTACGAAATACAATCGCACAAATTCTTTTGTGGAATTAATTTGCAGTATTAATTTCGATTATTTAACAATATTTTTCGAAATGTGTCTTTATTACTTAAAGTAATTTATATAAAAACTGAAAGTGGGATTAATTCCATTAAAAACAACTGCATATGAACCTAGGTTTTATTGGATATCTATGTAATTTTGGATTCCAGCATAATATAGGTATATTTTTATTATTTGATTCAATTTTTATACCCTTTTTATCTATTATAGAACAATGACTTGTAGTTATCGTTTCTAAACTAAAATATCTACTTTTATATGTGGCTTTTACATTTAAATCATTATAATTAACATCTTTCATTAGTATATCATTAAAAAGCTTTTTGCATATGAAGACAAAGTTATTACTAGCTACATCAATAGTTGTTATTATATAGTTTTCCTTTAATTTATTAAGTTCTGTATACATATCTTTATTAATTTGATCTTTCCTTTTATAATTGTTTGTTATTTTCATTTTCTCTCTAATTTTATCTAATATATAAGTATTTCCAAATGTTTATCTTTGATGTATTTAAGCTTTTACTATTAATCAACTTATCAAAGTATAGTTATGCTTTAATTTACTAAGTTCTGTATACATATCTTTATTAATTTTATCTTTTTTGTAATTGTTTGTTATTATAATTTTCTTTTTAAATGATAATCTTTGACATATTTAAGTTTTCGCTATAAATCAGCTTACTTACCAAATCTGTTTATGTTGTTTCTAATATCATCGTTTTATATCGCTCTGTTCATTTTATGATTACAAATTTGTCGAACTATTGGCGGTAACAACTTAAACCTATTTTAGGAATATATTTACTTCAATCTAATCCAATTATTTCTTTACTTTTAGAATTACTTAAAAGTCTACCTATATTTATATTATTGAATTTTATGGTCAGTGTATATTTTTTATCGCTATTATTAACATTTATTGTCCGATTAGAGTATTTTGTTTTACAATAACTCTATTATACAACTTAAACTATCATAATCGTTAATTAATCTTTATTTATCGAACAAATGAGATCTGCAGAAAAACTCCTTATATTTACATAAAGATCTTTTCGCTTATTATAACTTATAAGTTGTTTTAGTTTTTCTAATTGTTCATATATACATTTTTTCAATACTATTACATCATCAAGTGATTTCAAACCCATTATTCGACGTATCATATTATTATCAAGGTATATTGAAAGACACACCTGCTCAGGTATCATCAAATGTTATAGCTTTTATCATCCATTCTCAATTAATTCAAAATTAAAGTAACAAAAATTTTAATCCAAAAATCTTATTTTTCTAATAGTTTTTGATTTAATATTACCTTATTTTCTTCAATACTATGTTCTAAAATAATTAATTTACAGTATCTTATATCATATTCTATTAATCTCATATGCTTATGAAATGTAGATCGGCTATTATGTTGTATATTACATATGTGTTGCCTAAACCTAGTTTTTAACATTTGATATGTTTTCCAATATCTGAAAAGTATCTGAAACAATAAAACAAATAAAGTTACAATGTATGAAAAACAAAATCATTTTGGACACTCAAATTTGGTGAGTGTATACCACTCAAATTTAGAGTTTATACCTTATTTTAGGAATATATTTACTTGAATCTGATCATATTATTTCCTACTTTTAGAATTATTTAAAAGTCTACCTATATTTGTGTTATATTTACATTTATTAATGAATTTTATTGTCAGTGTATATTTTTTATTGTTATTACATTTATTTTCCGATTATAGTATTTTATATTACAATAACTGTTTATCATACAACTTAACCTATCATGGCTTTCAATTAATCTATTTTAATTTATTGTAGAAACGTAATATCTGATTTTAGTTTTGTTAGACTAATGTAGTTCGGCTATTATGCTGTATATTAATATAAGTGTGTTGCCTAAACCTAGTTTTTAACATTTGATATGTTTTTCCTATATACTGGAGTATGCATGTACTTTATTATATATACTACACATAATCATTGATTTAATTATCATTGATATTTAATGCAAAGCTAAGTCAATTTTCTTATAAATTTTCAATCATTTTTATACATTTTCAATCAGTTTAACATATGATATTTCTTATATTTCGATTAAATAACACATAATGATATACTCCTATTTTCTTCAATGTGTCAGTGATGTTCTATCCATATCTCATCGGAGGCGGTATAATTGAATTCTTTGTCCATACCTATCATATCTAACATTTCAAGTACAAATCACCATGTTCCTTGCACTTCTTCATACTGCAATTCTTGTGAATCTACCGTTAAATTATTAAATGATAATCATATAACACTAATTATACGATCAAATTAAATAATTAATCATTTACTTATATCTTTGATTAATTTGATCAAAGATGAATCTTAACGATGATTAAACTTATCGATGATTAATCTTATCGATGATTAAACTTATCGATGATTAATCTTATCGAAGAATAATCTTGTCAATATTTAATTTTACCGATGATTAATCTTTTCGACGATTAATCTTATCGATGATTAATCTTATCGATGATTAATTTCTTATCGATGATTTATCTTATCGAAGAATAATCTTGTCAATATTTAATCTTACCGATGATTAATCTTACCGATGATTAATCTTATCGATGATTAGTCTTATCGATGATTAGTCTTATCGATGATTAATCTTATCGATGATTAATCTTATAAATGATTAATCTTATCGATGATTAATCTTATCGATGATTAATCTTATCGATGATTAGTCTTATCGATGATTAGTATTATCGATGATTAATCTTATTGATGATTAATCTTATCGATGATTAATCTTATCGATGATTAATTTCTTAACGATGATTTATCTTATCGATGCTCAATCTAATCGATGATTAATCTTAACGATGCTATATCTTATCGGTGATTAATCTTATTGGTGATTAATCTTATCGATGATTAATCTTATTGATGATTAATCTTATCGATGATTAATTTCTTATCGATAATTAATTTTATCGAAGAATAATCTTGTCAATATTTAATTTTACCGATGATTAATATTTTCGACGATTAATCTTATCGATGATTAATTTCTTATCGATGATTAATCTAATCGATGCTAAATCTAATCGATGATTAATCTTATCGATGCTTAATCTTATTGGTGATTAATCTTATCGATGATTAATCTTATTGATGATTAATCTTATCGATGATTAATTTCTTATCGATGATTAATTTCTTATCGATGATTAATCTTATCGAAGAATAATCTTGTCAATATTTAATTTTACCGATGATTAATATTTTCGACGATTAATCTTATCGATGATTAATCTTATCGATGATTAATCTTATCGATGATTAATCTTATCGATGATTAATCTTATCTATGATTAATCTTATCGATGATTAATCTTATCGATGATTAATCTTATCGATGATTAATCTTATCGATGATTAATCTTATCGATGAATAATCTTGTCAATATTTTATCTTACCGATGGTTAATCCTATCGATGATTAATCTTATCGATGATTAGTCTTATCGATGATTAATCTTATCGATGATTAATCTTATCGATGATTAGTCTTATCAATGATTAGTCTTATCGATGATTAATCATATCGATGATTAGTCTTATCGATGATTAATCATATCGATGATTAATCTTATCGATGATTAGTCTTATCGATGATTAATCTTATCGATGATTAATTTCTTATCGATGATTTATCTTATCGATGCTCAATCTAATCGATGATTAATCTTATCGATGCCTAATCTTATCGGTGATTAATCTTATTGGTGATTAATCTTATCGATGATTAATCTTATTGATGATTAATCTTATCGATGATTAATCTTATTGATGATTAATCTTATCGATGATTAATCTTATTGATGATTAATCTTATCGATATTTATTTTTTTATCGATGATTAATCTTATCGATGATTAATTTCTTATCGATGATTAATCTTATCGTTTATTAATCTTATTGGTGATTAATCTTATCGATGATTAATCTTATCGATGATTAATCTTATCGATGATTAATCTTATCGATGATTAATTTTATCGATGATTAATTTCTTATCGATGATTTATCTTATCGAAGAATAATCTTGTCAATATTTAATCTTACCGATGATTAATCTTATCGATGATTAATCTTATCGATGATTAATCTTATCGATGATTAATCTTATCGATGATTAATCTTATCGATGATTAATCTTATCGATGATTAATCTTATCGATGATTAGTCTTATCGATGATTAATCTTATATATTATTGATCTTATCGATGATTAATCTTATCGATGATTAATTTTATCGATGATTAATCTTATCGATGATTAATTTTATCGATGATTAATCTTATCGATGATTAATTTCTTATCGATGATTTATCTTATCGATGCTTAATCTAATCGATGATTAATCTTATCGATGCTTAATCTTATCGGTGATTAATCTTATCGATGATTAATCTTATCGATGATTAATCTTATCGATGATTAATCTTATCGATGATTAATCTTATCGATGATTAATCTTATCGATGATTAATCTTATCGATGATTAATCTTATCGATGATTAATCTTATCGATGATTAATCTTATCGATGATTAATCTTATCGATCTTATCGATGATTAATCTTATCGATGATTAATCTTATATGTTATTGATCTTATCGATGATTAATCTTATCGATGATTAATCTTATCGATGATTAATTTTATCGATGATTAATCTTATCGATGATTAATTTCTTATCGATGATTTATCTTATCGATGCTCAATCTAATCGATGATTAATCTTATCGATGCTTAATCTTATCGGTGATTAATCTTATCGATGATTAATCTTATCGATGATTAATCTTATCGATTATTAATCTAATCGATGATTAATCTTATTGGTGATTAATCTTATCGATGATTAATCTAATCGATGCTCAATCTAATCGATGCTCAATCTTATCGGTGATTAATCTTATTGGTGATTAATCTTATCGATGATTAATCTTATATATTATTGATCTTATCGATGATTAATCTTATCGATGATTAATCTTATCGATGATTAATTTTATCGATGATTAATCTTATCGATGATTAATTTCTTATCGATGATTTATCTTATCGATGCTCAATCTAATCGATGATTAATCTTATCGATGCTTAATCTTATCGTTGATTAATCTTATTGGTGATTAATCTTATCGATGATTAATTTCTTATCGATGATTTATCTAATCGATGCTCAATCTAATCGATGATTAATCTTATCGATGATTAGTCTTATCGATGATTAATCTTATATATTATTGATCTTATCGATGATTAATCTTATCGATGATTAATCTTATATATGATTGATATTATCGATGATTATTGTTTTCGATTATTAATCTTATATTTTTTAACGTTAAAAGGAAGTAACATTAGTCATGTTTTATTAAAAGTTAATATGCTCTAATGACCTAAACCACAATACACAGTTCCGTTTGAAAGTTTATTATCTAATAAAAATATTATTTATTATTACATTAATAATTAAACATTTATTATTTAATACTATAGTTGTGATAATGTGCTGCTGTACGAAATAAAGAAATAGATGTGAGATGATTTAGAGTAAACGTTTAAATTTTAATATTCGAATGGTCTAAACAAATGAAGAAATTGCCAAACATGCGTTAATGTTTGAGTTGACATTTCGTTTATTCGTGACATTGCGGTCTGACTGAAACAAGTAGCAGCTAATTGATACAAGTTCGCAAAAGTCTGTTTTAAATATAGATATATTAATTTGATGTTATTTAAATGAGTAATTTACTTTTTTTCCTGTATCCATATCAAAAGTTCGATTTGATTTCGATGCAAATGCTACTTGACCGGGAATGATCATTACTGTCTCGGAATCCTAAAAATAAACGAAGCATTTTTATGTATTTGAAATATGCAATGATGCTGTTTTTATGATTATCATTTAATTGCATCATTATTTATATGCAATAATGTTACTTTGATGTGCAATGATGTTCTATTTTTCAAGAATTTCTTAAAACATTAAACCTTGAAATATCGACATAATATAATATAATATTTTATTTTATTCATAAAATAGTAAATATTTTGTTATATTAAATTAATATAATTACAATATAGTGTCCACTTATATTCATAATAGTTTATTCATAAATTTTGAATTTAGTCAAGTTTTTCATTTTATTAAAAGTTTTTCATTAATGCAAACATTAAAATAAGATGCACTCTACAAAATAAAGGGAAGAAGTAAATCAGATAAAATTTTGTAAAGTATGCAAACTCTTGAAGTCAAATTTTAAACTCTATCGCAAAAAAAGCTTTTTCTTTTTCCTTTTATCTTCTTATAAAATAAAATGAAAAGTTAATTGCTTCCGGAACGAATATATCGAAAAGTATTTGGTTGAATGTAGTGTTATTTTAAACAATATAGTTGCTGGAATTATAATTGGATTACAGCAGTCATTGATGAAATTAATGAAAGTCAGGAAACATAATTTAAGCATATCCGAGCTGTCAAATTAAATTGAAACAAACAATGATCTACTTAATTACGATAATAAAAATAAAAACAGAATTGACGTTTTTAAATTAACTTCATATTTTTTTAAATCGAATATAATTTTTACCTTGGAAAAATATTCACTTTTGTCTTTTAGGCCTACAAATTGCATCAAACCGAATACAAGCATTAAAGCATCAAGAGTCATTTCATGACGTCAGGGATGGTGAGCTGAGAGAAAACAGAAAACAAACACAGCCTAATGCTGTGTGTTTCGTCATTGTTTAGACTCATCGGTACCGGATACCTCCACTGCTGGATTCAGAGATGACCGGTAGACGGCTGCGTAAACTAACAATTACTCATCAGTGTATACTCCCATATATAATAATTTATCAATATATAATAATTCTCATTTTCAGCAAATTATGATGTCAGATTTTAGTTGTATTTTTTACGCACGCTGATGGGAATCCCTTGTAGTTATCACAGGACTAGTCAGTGTATACTCTTAGTGTGATATTCGTATCACACTGATGAGTCATTGTTAGTTTACGCTCCGTCCACTGGTCCTCTCTGAATCCAGCAGTGAAGGTATCCGGTACTGATGAGTCTAAACAATGACGAAACGGCACAGCGTTAGGATGTGTTCGTTTTCAGTTTTCTTTCAGCTCACAATCCCTGACGTCATAATTTGCTGATAATGAGAGTAATTATTTCATGTATTTTGTCATGTGCTTCACTTGATTTTTCAAAAGTTCAAAATCACATATAAACAAATTATACTGACGCGATCATGTTTTAATTTTTAAAAATTTGGTAGGGAACGCAACAAAATTGAGCATTTATTAAAATACAATTCATGCTTTACACAAACGTCGGCTTTATATAGATCAACACCGTAGTCTGTGTCTACATATCACTGTTTCGATTTAGATATAAGTGAGATGTGAAGGGGCAATACATAAAATATTTGTTAATTAATGTTTAATATTGTTCTTTTAATAACTTTAGTTATTTTATTTTAGTTACGTTATCGAGATTGATAGACATTATAGACACGAGTAATTTATTGTAGAAAAATGCTAGCTTTCGACGATAGCGTCATTTTCAAGCAAAAATAAAATGGCACAACAATCATATATATACAGCATTGATACTTCAATGCAAACCAGCAAATGCCTGTCATGATAGATAATGATATTTTCCAATTAAATTTGTTGCCAGTCATTGAATATGGTTGATTGAAAATATATAGATTTCTTGATCAATCTCATCGATAGTCGTCCTCATAACAAACGGTTTGATCATCATCACGTGATTAAATATCGCAGAGTGTACAACACCGCGTAAATATCACCACAAAATTATATAATTTATATAATTAATATAAAATAAATTATATAATTTATTTATCACCACAAAATATATCAATATATCCACATGGATTTTCAAAGTTCCGTATGACCGATAATTTCAAACATCAGTCTATATATTCATATTGTATTTACAACTTTAAATAAATCTGTATAAGTAAAAATATTTGGAAATTCGTTTGTATAAAATTTTAGAAAATCTAAATAATTAATTAATGATGAATGATGCATCCACTACTACATATCTAAAATCTAAATTGCCATAACGTAAAATACAAATAATTCTGTTAATTTTGGTATGCTTAAATAAACATTATAAATTTTTATAAAGTTTATAAATCAGCAGCAAGATTTGCTTTCTTGTCAAAGTGAACTTTCTTAATATTGATGGACACCATAGACAGAAGAAATTTATTGTAAAAATTAAATAATGCTAGCTTTCGACAATGGCGTCATTATCAAGCAGAAATAATATACGGAAGAATTTAATGTTAGATAATTATTGAAGTTGGATCAAAGGAAAGCATAAATTATTTTTGATATTTCGCTAACCACTGTTAGCATCATTAGAAAATTACTAAGGTAATTAATATAATTTAGGTAATTAAAATAATTAAGGTAAATTAAGGAAATTTTATGAAGATGGTAACAGTAGTTAGCGAAATATCAAAAATAATTTATTATTTTTCATTTGATCCAGCTCAATAATTATTTATCAATAATGGATCAGTATCAATTATTTTAAATAATTTCATGTTATGAACAAATTTCACGAATATTCTTCATTTAAAATATTTAGAATTATTTATATATAATAAAATATATAATCTTACTTTCTTGTCAAAGTGGAGTTTCTTGAGGTTGAGGGACATTATATGCATGAGTAATTTATTATTAAATATTGCTAGTTTTCGACGATAGCGAGCTTATCAAGCAAAAATAAAATGGCATGACAACCATGTATAAACAACACTGATGCGAAAGAATTTCATGCTATTTTGATCATAATATGTAATTGGAATTTCCAATTAGATTTGTTGCCATTCATTGAAGCTTTCACTGATAGCGCTTTTATCAAGCAAAAATAAAATGACACACCAACCATATACAGCAGTGATACTTCGAATGCCTGCCCGCAAATCTAATTGTAAACTCAAATTACTTATTAAGACCGGAATAACATGAAATTCTTTTGTATCAGTACTGTGCATATATGGCTGTTGTGCCGTTTTATTTTTGTTTAATAAGCTTGATATTGTCGAATGCTAGCGTTATATTGCTAGCATTTTAATGTTCATCAACAACAAAAAAGTAAAATAATAATCTAAGGTATTTTATTTTTATTATAAGTAAATATATGTATAAAAAATATATAATAAATATATAATAACTATCATAAATATATGAGAGATATCATATACAGTTAGATACGATACATATTTCGTATATAATATCGTATATAGTATCGTATATAATACGATATCGCACAGATATGATACATAATAAATATATATAATACGATATCGAATATATTTGATACATAATTAATTAATAATAATTATTAACTAATAATAATAATAAATAATAATTAATTATTTTATTTTATTTGAATTGCAGAAACGACGTTGCCTTTATAATTTAATTGATAAGGTATATACTTGATTGATAAAATTTATAAAATTTAAAATAAAAATTATATTTTTAAGTTTAATCATAAATTAAGTTTTATGATGACTAGAATATAAATAATTTGGTATAAAACTAAAAAATATTTGATGGTAATAATTTTTTTTGAATTTTTTAAACAACTGTGATTTATTTCCGGCTAACAACCAAGTGCCAAATTATTAACAGATATAATTATTTTACCATCAAAGAATCAAAATATAGTTTAAGGTTGACTAAGTATATTTTACCTTTTCGTTGTCGTTAGAAGTACTAGAATGTTGTTGTGTGTAGTCATATTCAATCTCTATGGCTAAAAGATTGTCCGCTCTGACGACAGTATTCCATTTCGACCAACTAATTAAACATCCTCTACATATCATCGCTATTTGAAAACATGTTACTTTTTCTAGCTCATAATTCTAAACAAACGTATGTTTCCCAAAATTAGTATAAAATGAAATATATAGATTTAGATGATTAACACACATATATTATAACGACAGTACGATGTAATTTAATGTCAAAGTTGGTCATGAGCGTTTTTGGAAAATCATCAGTCCGTTTATGAGAGATATTGATAATAAAGTTCTGTATCGAAGTTCAGAAAACGCATAATTATTTCTAGAGCGTGATGAAACTATGGCTGGCCATCTTGCATAGTATTTCGTTATCCAATATATTCCTAATAACTGATGTTGATTTATTACGAAATACATATACCGTTTATGTATATGAATAGTATAGATAAATAGATTTGGCATACATATACCACATATTATATTTTACATTTTATATATTATTATATTATTTTTTATATTATTTATTATATTTTACATTTTATGCATACATTTTATTTTTTTTATTTTATTTTTTTAAATATAATTCCAAAATACTAATAATCACAACTGTAGGTTCCCGCAAATGGGTCGATAGCTCACAAAGTCAAAACATTGATCCGTTATTATATTGTTTTATTAAATATCAATCGAATTCTTGGTCCACGAAATATCCGAATTCCTGCGATTGTATATTTGTGTGTTGAGCTATTCTACTATGTAGTTGCTCACGTATAGGTATTCGGTAGTTGCTATAGGTATTCTATGTAGTTGCTCACGTATAGGTATTATATATATCACGTATAGGTATATACATTTTATAATAATAATACAAATTTATTTAATGTGGCAAATGCGTACAAGCTGTACGCTTACAAGTCCACATACAAAAATGAAAAAGTCAAGTAGATAAATTGTTTAAATGGGATCGGATTTGTCGTTTGAAGCACTGCAGGGAAGTTGATTGGCGTATATGAATGGGCAGATGATTCCACGATAGAGGAGCAGCCACAAGGAAGGAGCGGAGTCCAAAGGAGGTAGAGTAGTTTGGGACATGTAAAAGAAGGGAATTACAGGAACGCAAGGAACAGTAAACAGGACAAGAATTATCAAGAAAATGAAGATTGAGAAATGAAGGGGTATGAAGAGTTACAAGGCGGAAAGCAACGATAAGAAGACGAATTTGAACACGACAATAAATTGTAGGCAAATCGAGAGAAGCAAGATGGTAGGATGTATGATCAAAACGACGAAGACGGAGGAGAATTCGGACGGCTGCGTTGACTATGCGTTGTAGGGGAAGAAGAGTGGATTTAGGTGAGTTGGAAAATAGACTAAGACAATAATCGAGTCTAGAAAAAAGGAGAGAAGATATTAGAGTCATGCAAGAAGGGAAATCGATCAATCTACGAACTTGACGGAGGTTGCGGAGTATCAAGGTAGATGAGCGTACTTTATCTCTAACGAAAGGTTTAAGTGAAAGTCGGTTGTCAAAATGGAAGCCTGAGAAAACGAGATTATCGACGATAGGAAGAATTGTAGAATCTGATATTACGGAGGGAGGTTCTAAGCTGGGGCGTCGAGAAAGGACGCACATTATTTCGGATTTATCAGGATTCAGAGAAAGGCGAAGGGAAGAAAGATGATTGGAAATTGAGACAAGACAGTCGGAAGCAGAAACACTAAGATCGTGAATACGATAAACAGGTGCATGAGCATAGATGAGAATGTCATCAGCATATTGCATAACATATTATATACCACATATTAACATACTACATATTTTTTATATATTAAACATATACTGTTTATGTTTAATACCTTATTTTTGCTAATAAAACATCATATTTATCGACTAAAGAGAAAACGAACTCTAAATAAATGATTATTATCATTCCTTAATAATCAAAAATATCTGCCGATATTTTTGATTATTAAGGAATGTTTGAGTACTAAGCTACTCATTGACGCTCCTTTATAATGATGTTGTATGCGTTTATATATTTGAATTATATATATCTATGTCAGTTGCGTATAAACATTTTTAAATAATCAAAAATATCGTGGCCGCGCTGTTACGTTGGGTCAAGGAATAGAAGCTGATACTTGATAATATTGCAGTTACTCCTGATGAACTCGAAACTTTATTCTAATGTATCGTCTGCAATTTATTAGTCAATTCATTTATTGTTTATAATTATTTACTATTATTTAATTATATTTTATTGATTTAGCATTATTTAATTTATAAATAATGAAGAACTACAGCGAGTAGGGATGGGTCACCCGTACCGCAGTTCTTCACTAGAGCGCTCTTTAGAGCGCTGTAGTGAAGAACTACAGCGAGTAGGGATGGGATCGGCAGGAGAGGACTTACAAGTTAACGAAATAAGAAGGCAAGATACCTCATCTTCAGATACCGCAAGTAGATAAAAGAGCTCAGGGATACGAACAGACGAGATACAATAAGTTTGTGGAAGGACGATGATCGAATCGATTAGAGAAACAGTTTTTGAAATTAGGTAATCGGAGAATTGAGAAGGATCAAGAGTGGAGGTGACAGAGGAATGAGAAAGTAGAAAATTAAGAGTTTTCTATTTAGTTCGAGAGTCATTAGCGGAAGCCAGTTTGCTTCGCCAAAAACTATGTGCCTTAGAACGCAGAAGTTGCCTATGCGAACGACGAAGAGCAAAGAATTGGTTACGATAAAAGGATGAATCAAGTTCTGAAGATAGTCTGAGATAACGATGATAAGTTCTGAAGGAACGACGCAGGAGGCGTTTTGAAGTCACACACTCAGAGTCGAACCATGTTGCAAGATTTTGCCGTGATTGAACAAAAGTTTTAAGAGGAAGAATTTCATCGAGGATAGAGCAAAATACATTGTCAAAGAGGGTACATAAGTAATTAGGGGATTGGTAGATAGAAGAAGGATACATTAACGGAGAGCGGTTAATATGAGAGCGAAGAAGGGAAAAGTCGAGGAATTTCCAAGAACGACACGAGATAATTTTCGCAGGAACATTGATTTTTAACAAAGGGAGAGAACATGTAACAAGGAAGTGGTCGGATAGAGCAGAATCAGATATGCACAATGAAGAAGACAAGGCAAGACGCGTAGGTAGGGCAACAATATCGAGGGTACCGCCAAGAATATGGGTAGCAGAAGAATAATGAGGAGACATGATTTGAAAATCATGATCGTTAAATGTAGAAATCGTCTTTAGGGTATTGAAATCACGAGGACGGTCTAAGCGAACATTTATATCACCTAGTACAACGCAAGGTAAATCGGAGAGGAAGATGAAAGAAAGTAAGTTTGACAGTTCACAGGAAAAAGAGTCTGTGATATTAGAAACATTATAAAACATAACGGAGTTGCAGACATCTTAGTTTTGATAAAATAAATGGGGACATATGTACCCATAATCTAGCATTAATTGAAAAGTGTGAATTAAAAAATGCTATCAAAAGGAAATAAATATAAATTAAATAATATATGATTGAATCAATCAATTACAACATCAAATCATAATCAATCACAACAAAGGAAAATTGATTCTAGTTTTAAAGGCATGTGATTCATAAATTATTTTCTGTTTGCAGCACAGAAAAAGTTTATGCAAAACATTTAAAAATTAAATGATAATAGAGAAACTTTAAAATTAAATAAAATAATAATATTGCTATCTAATATATTATTCTAAATTAATATAAGTTTACTTATATTTTAATATTTTATATATTGTATAAAATATTATATAATTATTTATTATTTATCTTTACATTTGATTTATATATCGTATAAAATGCGTAGATAATTATATGATCTGATTTAATTAGATTGAATAATATAGCTGTTATCTGAAATATTATTCTAAATTACTACAAGTTTACTTCATAATCAACCTAATTTATTGCTATTATTGAATAAATCTTAAATAATTAGCTATTATTCATTATCTATCTTTATCTTTATTTATATATAGGATACGTAAACTCAGTTATCTGACGAGATTAATCAATATCGTGTATTAGACGTAATTTATTTATGGATTTTAATTTATATAATACATAAAAGCACGCGCTTGGATCACCGGTTGTTGTTCGTTTAAAATGAATATATTCATGAACCTCGGTTAGCTGAGGTTCGCTGGCTACGCAGTGAGATATGCTCTAAGGTAGGGTGAGACGATATCACGGACCGCATTATGCCGGATCAAAGGCATTGCTCCTCGTTTGCATGATAAGGAATGCACAAGATTGATTCGAGTGCCGCAAATGCAATGGCTGATTCCAATATTAGGATCAGTGTGTCCGTACCGTGCATTCAAAGCATCTCAGAATTCGTTAGTAGAAAGAAAAAAATTTATGCTTGAGCAGAAGAGCATTTTACCACGAAGACGCTCCATTGCGAGCAACATGTGCGATCAGATTGCTGGTTGCGGGTATCGCTTAAATCAAAACTTTAGAGAGTTTAGAAACTTTAGAGAGTTTCGTAGATTAATCTATGGTTAATCTAATTTTAGATTAATCATAGATAAAATATAAATTAAATAAAAATAATAATAAAAAGAAAATTTACAATTTATTATATAATGACTTAAATACTTACTTTAGTAAGTTGATTAAAAACGAAAGCTTAAATTATCTAAGATAAAAATTTAGAATGTAAATATTGGATATTAATTAATATAATTTTAATAATTTAAAGAGAAATATATTATAACGAACAATCTTTTTTAAATATCACATTTCCTTTATGAACAATAAAGAGGTAATTTTATTATACAGCAAACGTGTACATTTCATCTATTGCCATTAACTCGAAACATACGTATTTCGTATTTAAGTAAAAGTTCTTTTTAAATTGTTTATTTAATGCATGTACTTAAATATCTAAATGAATTTAATTATTTTTTTTATTAATTTGAATACCAAATTAGAATTAAATATACTCGTTGTATATTTTCATATAATTGTATAATTGTATATATCATAGTAAAATTGTATATACTCATTTGGGATCAAATATTGCTGATACCATATATATTAAATAATTATACAAATATTCATTTGTCAATTTGTATAAATTAAGAATAATTTATTATAATCTCATAATCATTGCAAAGCTGTAATTAAATTCAGGTAAGAAGAAAATAGACCAACAGTCAGCAATTGCATTGCTAATACATTTTACTTGACTTTCAGCCTCACAGAACCCCGAAGAGTTCAAGTGACTCACGAAATTGCGTGACAAATTGTGTGTGCTTAAGCGTTCACTACACTTCAAAGAGCTAACAAATATTGAGTAGATTCAATTACAGTCGGAATGTGATATTTACGTACTTACACACCTAATCATTTAATTAAACCTTGAACGTTTACCTTTAAGTGCCTATGCGTTGTCTCTATTGTATCGAAATCGCAAAATATGTTCAATCCCAAGTGCTGCATCCACTAAAATAACGCAAAAGCTAAAATGTCTGCTGTCGTATTAAATTGTAAATATAATTTATAATATTTCTCTTTTTGCATGTTAATGTATAATCGATATAATAGTATTATAGTCTTATAATATAAATACTTTAATAGTATTATATCTTTAAATTTTATCTCTTAGCAAATTAGATCATACAACTGAGTCTCCTTCTTTATACGATATATCAATAAGAATAAAGATAAATAATAAATAATTATATAAGAATTTATACAATTAATATTTATATAATGATAAAATTAGTATTTAAATTTAAAATAAAAGTCAATTTTTATGAATTGACTAATAAATAACAAAAGACGTGTCAGAATTAGGATTAGAGGTAATTAAGAGGAACTGCTATGCTATCATTTTTCGATCCCTATTCATCGACCCAACATAGCAGCTGGGCCAAAAACGTGTTAATGACGTATTTCCTCTGATTCTTAAATTAAATTGATGTCATGATTTAATTTAGGAATTAAATACGTAATGTGTAAGTTTAGTGATAAACGAGCGTAACTGAGAAGTCGACTGTGCTCTATTTTTTTCCACGAGAATTGTCTTCCGATTAAACATTAAAAAAATTTTAAATTTAGAAATATTTAAGTTGTATAAGTCTTGTTTATATTTTGCACAAATAATTGAAAACATTAGAGAGCAATGACTTTGAAGTTTCAGTTCAATACAGACATAAGACAATATGATTTATCTAATACAAAAAAGATGATTGTTTGAGGTGATTTTCAAATAAAATATAAATTAAAAGTATGAATGCTTAATTAAAAATATAAATTAATTAACAAAAATCACTTAAAAATGTTCATACAACATGTGGACATCATTGTCCACATATTGTGGACAATAATTTTTGTATATGCTGTGCAATATGTTGATTATATTGAAGAGTTTTATTGAACTCCAAAATATCTTTTTACTGGATTAAATTTTAAAAAGCAAATAAAAACAGAAATATTTTAATAAAGAGTTTATTATGCCTGAAAACTAAGCATTGTTCGGTTCAATTCATTTCTATTAATTTATTTCTGGTCAAATGACTCTGATTCATATCTGTTAATGACTCGCGCGAACCGGAAAGCGATCAATTTCTCGGATGCTCGTCTTTAAAATAACATTACATTGAAACACATAATACAAAGAGGAGCATATTTCTAGACAAAATATACACGCACACGTTATCCTTAACTATGGCAGGGAATACATATACTACAAAGATTGGTCATGATATTAACAAGTAGAGACTCGCCATATTATCGGTTGGAGTGAATTTGTTGTAAAGCTATGAAAGGTGGGGATTGGTGGTTTATGAATATGATAGTCGTTCCTGGCTCTGAGGAGTGCCGCATTTATCCAACGGCCAGTTTTGTCGTTGAAGTCACTGAGTAACATGTCATAGCCGCTACCTAAAATTCGCTCCAGGAGGTCACGGTTGTTGTGAATTTCTTCTGGCCGAATATATACATTGGCTATGCTAATACGCCTACCGTTCTTACAGGGTGACATAACTAAACAAGTAAGTGCTGGACACGATTAGTTTAATAAGAGGGAGTACTTAATAATCACTTAACTAAGGTTAGAAGACCTTGAAAAGAAGAGGAGTGAGGAGGGGTTATATACAGAGTGAAGTGGGTGGTTATGTGTTTTGGGATAAATTGAGTAATGTCCTGTGAAAGCGGAATGGGTAGCCCTTTCCGCTTCTGATCACGGCAGATGAAGTCGCTTGCACACGGTCAATATAATCATTCCCCTCAGAGTTCGCAACAACCCAAATTAGGTCTTTTCGAGCTAGCTTCATGGCTGCAATGCTCATCGTTGACCTGGTTCTCTTTTTCGATTCAGGGGGCTTCCTTGTGGTGGTAGTCTTCATGGAAGCAGGAGAACTTATTGACTCAGCTAATTTACCCACTGAATTTTATAAGCTTAGTGTTTAGCCTCAATTAGTTTTATAATGTCCACGCCAAACATCTTACCATCTTTTTGCAGGACGTTCCACATGCTTCGAAGAAGCTACCGGTATCTCAGCCTTTACCTGAGATTACCCTTTATCAGAGGAAATACGTCCTTAACACGTATTTGGCCACGCTGCTATGTTGGGTAGAGGAATAGAAGCCAAAACCTGATAGCATAGCAGTTCCTCCTGATGACCTCTAATTCTTATTCTGATACAACGTCTGTTATTTATAAGTCAATTAATAAAAATGACGTTTATTTTAAATTTCAATTTTTTATTTTAACTTGATTTAAATTATAAAAAATCTTATAACAATTATTAATTTTATTATTTAATTATTAAATTTTGATTTAGCATTATTATGTTTTGTTTATTTTATAATAAACAAAACATAATAATTTTTATTATATTATTTAATAATAATGAAGAGAAAATTTATTGCCATCGTGCCTCTCGGCTTCGACAAAATATAAAAGAAAGAAAATATATTTACAATAAATCAAATACATTCAATTTAAACGGATGCTGATGTTAGATGTTGTACCAATATATTGCATCTTCTCTTCGTCATTTACTATGCCCCTAACGCTTCTGCACTGCTCCTCTTAAAAGGCCTCAGATAGATTGTGCACTTTACTTCATACGATCGATATCTTGCAAACTCAAATGCTGCAAATATGGACATTCGAAAATACGAAGCAAGGACCAGCAAGCGCACAAACAAAATTTGCACGAACAGCACGACGATCGCGAATGTAAAGGAATTCGTATACGATAAATCATATCGTGATAGCGGGGGGTGATAGACCCCGGGTGGTTCAGTCGAAGAGCGGCGTGTTGGATTAGCTGGAGGGCTCAGATCCCGCTGGACCTGAGGCCGTAGAATAAATAGAAGATTGAATGATTAACGAATTGATATTATTTTTGTCTTCTCTTGCATGTTTTGTTTTGTGTAACACGTTTTTTATCGGTTACAAGTTTTGTTTAAGAAAATCCTTATCTTATCTTATATCGTGATACACATGAGTAGAAAAACGCCAAACCAATGACCGCTTACAATTGTGTGAATTTTTCCAATGCTGTTGACAGGCAACTGGCGTTAAAAAGTGCTCCGGATCAATCCCCGATACTTTCTTGTTAAATATTTCTAGATTTGCAGTATAATTAACAGTTTCGACCATATTAAGAACACTGCGCAGATATACGGATAATGGTGGGACAGCTGCCAAGGTAGAAACTAGTGTGGATGATGTATTTGGTGAAACTCGCACTATGTGCTTTAAGAATCTTGCCCGACATATGTCGAGCTGCATGAAATTACCGGAAGTCAAATCATTTCATACAACGGAAAGACCATAACTTATAATGGGCAACAACATGACTCTGAAATACCTCAATGCACCCTCGAAAGAGAGACTCCCCAGATTATGGATCAAACGCGTTGCCGTAATTATTTCTGTCGCCTTGCGTTCCAAGTGATCAATAAAACTCCAACGCGAAGTGAGGTACATTTCTAGATAAGTATACGAACGCGAAAATTCCAGCGGCTCGTTATGAAATGTAAGCTGACCATGCTTGCACCGTAGACCACCCTTACGAAATCATGCTTACGTGGACCACCATTGACGATTATTATTTATAATTTTTATTTTATAATTATATTTAATACGTAGACTCAATTAGCTGATTTGATTTGATTTGATTTGCAAAACTGCGGAGAAAAACATTAAACAGGTTATTTCTCTCAATAGACACCAACATTTTAATGCAGATCAAATTGGATAACTTCGGTACCGGCGGGAGTTCACCTTCCCATTATAAAAAGAAGATAAATCTCCACTAACATTTTTCGTTAAATTTGCTTGCAATTGCGTTTCCCTGAGATCCTTTAAAGCTCCGAAAGTGCTGCACATTAATGTTGAAGCTCCGAAAGTGCTGCACTGCATGTTGTCAGTGTAAAGTGTTTTGAGCGATTAACATACAATAGTGCAAAAGCATACATTCCGGAGATATCAAAGGATTCCGTAAGTATGCAATTTCAAGCAAAAATTGCTGAAAACAAGATCAAGGTAAGTGATTTAAATCTAGTGATCATAACCCCCACGGTTCCCATGGATACAGAAGATCACTTCAATTGCCTCCTAAAGAATTTTATAATTAAATTCCAAAAAATCGAACACTGTGTAATTTTGCCAAGACGGTAGGTACTAGCTACCGTGTATCCTTTTCGACCGATGATTTGGCAAAAGAGTACTTGAAATTTAGCGAGCAGAATTTAAAAGACGTTGCTAAAATCTATTTCAAGCCAATCCAGGCAACTATAACGATTTCGAACCTTATAACTAACTTAGATAAAAAGAACTGCTTGATATGGAACATGATTTCCAGCTTTCAAACTTACGATTAATTAGGGGGAAGAATAATACCCCCTCCCAATCGCCTTCGCAAACACTAGTTATGACAACGTCAGGCTTCTGGTCAACTCCAACTGCAACCCTTTCATGAAGTGTAATCTTTGTTTTACTTTTATTCGTGCAAAAGAGTGGACTTATCCTCACTGTAGCCAGTGTCATCAACAGTGGCATTGGGCTTTATCAGGCCACAAGAAAAAAATTCTGTGGTGTCTGCGCTTCGAACGACGAGGACTACCCTGATCCCTGCAACGAAACACGTTGATGTATCAACTCTAACCAACAACATTCGATATGGTCTCGGAAATGTTCTAAATTTAAAGACTACCAGAAACAATACGAAAATACCGCAAATAACCAGTCCCCCAAAACTGACATTCCTCAAAAATATAACACGATCGCCAATAGGGCCGTATTGTCTGCTAATGAAATCATTAAGATTATTGACATCAAAGTTTCAGAACAAATGGCATCTATCACCTTGCTTCTACAAAAACTGACAAAAAGGTGTCCTGTTGCCTTGTAATGATACAACACCCTCGGTCATTCAATCGAACAAACGCTCATAAGAGTGCAAAACTACACCGATCAAATTACAGAAACAAGACATTTATTGGTCTATCATGGGAAATTATGATATTTCCCTAACCAGCCAAGGAGTGGTCAGTGGTCCCGCTATTAGAGCTGGAGGCCGGAAGGGTAGTCTCACTCTGGACCTAACTATTGTGGCTGCTATCTCTTCTAGTTACACCTTTAAATGGAAAGTAATCCTGATCTGTTTCCACTTAACATCATCTAGTGGAATTCTGAATGTGCTTCTGTCCTTAGCTTTTTATCTGATCGAGATGCAGATGTTATAGTTCTTCAGGAAACCAGGTCTATCCGTTCTCCCCATAACATTAATCGGTTTATTCTAGAGCACATAACCTCCCAATTTACTCCGTACATACCCCACCTCTCTCCTCGTCTTCTTAAGGTCTTTTAGCATTACTTAAATGTCATTTAAGATCATCCCTCCTTTTAAATTATTCTTGTTCAGCCATGTCTTGCTTAGCGATAACACTCTGGAAGAACAGTAAACGCATCAGACGCATCAGTATAGCCAATACTTTATTCGGCCGGGAGAGATTCACAAGAAGCGTGATCTCCTGGACCGTATATTGGGTAGCGGCTATGACATGTAACTTGGTGATTTCAACGACAGAACTGGTAGTTGAATTAATGTAGCACTTCGCACATCTAGGAACGTTTATCCTATACATTAACCATTATTCCCTACCTTTCCTTGCACAATAACAAATTCATTCCTTGACATACTGCTGCTACACGAGAGGTGACTGCTAAAGACCACCTGTATTGAGCAGTCGCACCAACAACTGTCCACCTTGTATTACTGACTTCGCTGGAGGTTAGACGAATCACGCTTTTAAGTAGGAGGTTTCACTTTGATCCAATCAGAGTAGTCTTCTTCCAGCTGCGATCCGACTCTTTCCAGTCGTAAGAAATGCGAGTATAGCCCAATTTAATTCTTATATCTCTTCTCAATTCAATCTCACTCAAGCAAAACTCAAGATCCTAGCTAAAATGCTAAACCTTCCTAAACTATTTTTCCCTCAGACAGGCGCTCTCGAACTAGATATAGATTCCAGCTGAGTAGTGATAGGGCGAGCATTGCTCGTCTTAATCCATATCAGCCTTCCTTTTGGAAGATAAACAAGAAGTTTGTCTGCTAGAAGGAGAGAATATCTGATTGAATTAACAAGATATGCCTTGACAAAGGTTTGGAGGAGTCACTAACCCTACACAATTATAAAGCTACTCAATATCTTCATCCAAAACCGCAATGGGAGACTTCAGGTCCACTTCCGGGCATCTTCAGATCCCATTCACAAATATATTCTCGTGCCTGTCAGCTTTTAATAATTGATCAAAGAAGAGATGTAGCCATCACTATGCTGTTAGCATCACCATCCGATGTGGCCGGCATTAATATTAGCCGCAGAATATTTTTAGCAAAGAACAAAGCTGTCTAATGTCCTAAAGATCGGCACCCTATTTCGATACCTCATCTCCATCTACAGAAAGCGCTTGTGAGTAGAATCCGCGACCATCTAAATAGGTGTAACTCAATCCCACCAAGTTTCCATGGGTTTGTCAAAGGTCGCTTGGTGTTTATTCAGCAGTTGGAAGTACACCGGTTCTGTCAGGACGACAGTCACCAGCTCGTGGTGGCTGTTTTTCTTGATTTTTCTGCTGAAACTGCATTTCCATTTCCTTTGTTATCTTTTCTCCCAGGTCCCTCGGACTGCCTGCGAGAATTTTTAACAGGGTGGAGATACTGCTGTACACCAAGCGGTTCGTTTATGAATACGACCCTGATTCACGTCAGTTCAACTATATTACAGACGTGCCTCAAGGTTTCTCACTTTCTCCTATCTTATATCTTGGTAGTTCCATTATTCTCTTCAAGGCTTTCAAACGCGATCACCATCTTGTGGTATATGCTGATAATACCACAGCCCTGTTTTCTGGAAGCAGGTGAATATACGTAGTCCCGGACATCAATCTTTTCTATTCAAGATTAATAGATCAGTTATCCATATCCAATATTTTTTAAATTCCTACAAATAAAAACTAAGGGTTGTTGTCTTTCAAGGCGCCCCTGCGACAAATAAAAACTAAAGAGACCAGCAATCTCAGATCTCTCTTCCATATTGAACAATCAACAACTCCCTTCTATACACATCGAGTAATACACCTGAGGTATACAATTACGGTTAAACGGTCGACCGAACCAGACTTAATTAATTTCAAAAGTGTACTAAAGAAAGCTAAATGGACCCTGAAACGAGCCCAGCATATGTCATTGAATGAGAAAGTTCAGATGCGCCTCTGGGTTACCTGGGCAATCTCGGGATTATTCTTCTTTTCTAGAAGACGAACCGCTTTCCGATTGAACCAATCAGGGTCTGCCACACATCTGAGAGCCCAATCGCTACTAACTTTGATATATTTCTATCATCTCTGATATAGCTGCTTTAACATGAGATACCGTCGTCGTAAAATAAGTTACCATTTTTCAAGATGGGATGTGAAAAAGAAATTTATTTGGTAAAATAAGTATTTGAAGCCAAATATACATACTTATTCATTAAACTTGAAAGAATATTGGAAGATAAAATACGCATTTAAAAATATATCATTTTTTATTAAACTTACTTTTGAAAATATTGCTATATTTAAAATTGAAAAATGCAATTATTGAGTTAGCTTTCTTTTGATTCGTCATTTAAGAGTTAAAATTTTATATTAAATTTGAAAAGAATTAAGCGTTACGATAAATTTTATTTTGTCTGTCAATATTTAAACTAAATAATTTATCAAAAACACATTTTTACCTCTCTTAACTCGAACGCATCCATTTTATTCTGGGGTAAGTTTAACAAAGCTCTGTATAATTGGACATAGTTGTTAAGTGAATTTTTATCTGTATTATGTTCTACATCTCTTCGATCGTTTCCGCAATACTCTAATAAAAACTGTTTGCACTTCTCATGCATTTCATCAATAGTCAATTCTTTGCTGTACGGAAATAATTTATCAACCACATCTTTGTGATTTGGACCGTATAGTGTACTGCATTTTGTCGATTTTTTCAAAGGAAGTAGAAGATCCGAATTCCATATTTGTGGAAGTATCACTGAGCATCCATCGGACTTAAATATTGTGCAAATTAGATGTATTAACTTAATTACCAAATCAGCTAATTGAGTCGGCGTATTTAATATAATTATAAAATTTAAAAAATAAAGAAATAAAAGTAAAGAAATAAAAATAAAGAAATAAAAATAAAGAAATAACAATAATAATGCTAAATCAATAAATCAAAATTTAATAATTAAATAATAAAATAAATAATTGTTATAAGATTTTTTATAATTTATATCAAGTTAAAATAAAAACTTGAAATTTAAAATAAAAAATAAAAAATTGAAATTTTCAAAGTCATTTTTATGAATTGACTAATAAATAACAGACGTTGTATTAGAATTAGGATTAGAGGTCATAAGGAGGAACTTATATACTATATTAGGAAAAACCAATTATAATTTTCAATTAGCAAATTTCTTAAGTGAAACTGAGTGATCTCAAATTTCTTAAGTGATCTCAAGGGTAGAAAAGCAAATTTCAATGAATTTAGAATGTTAAATAATCATTAAACTTAGACAATTTTAAATGATTTACGAAATATTCCAAGTTAGTTAGTTTGACTTTTATTAAAAATATAGTATAAAATTTCTACACAATTCCTTCCAAGTTTGTAGGCTATTGAATTTCTAATTAATGGTATAATTAACTTCTAACTAATTTTATAAAAGAATCGATAAATATTGATTATTAATTAATAATTAATATTATTTTTATAAATATTTATTAAATTTTTGTATATACTTCTTACTCAGCGTCACATAAATTAATCAGTCTCAATTGTTTTTGTCAATGTATATACCATTAGTTAATATTGATATTATTTTCTAGTTGCAAACACAAATGGTTTATCAAAAATTGCAGTTAAGGTAATTAAAATATATCAATATGGTAATTTAGGCAATTATCTTAATAATTAAGCTAGCAATTAAGATAATTAAAAAATATAAAATTTAAGGTAACATTTGCTTCGAACGTAAATATCTGAATATTTCAAATCTTATATATAATCTCTATATCTTTATTTTATATGTTATATATAATACATATTATGTAAAATTAAATTATTTACGAACGTACAAAATTAAAATTCAGTTATATTAAATAGTATCTCTCGCATTTTGACAACATTCCTTATGCAAGATAGTAAATTAAAAGGATTTGCAAAATAAGAAATTAGAAATTATCGAAACAGCAAATTTTAATACAGATTTTGTTAGAATTATTAAAAGTCGTAGTAGATAAAGACTTGGTAATTCTAAATTTTTGGTATATAGAAGAACATAGAGAAAGCTTGAAGGCATATAGGACTTTTAAGTTAGAAAATTATGAATAAATTAAAATTACTTTGAACAAAATATTAAATAATATTTATTATTTAATAAATGTTTAAAACTTTAAATAAACTCAGGGCAACAAATGTCTCACGTAGATCACCACACTCAACTTTAAACAAGATATTTGTCATTTGTCTTAAATGACAAATCACTTTCACATATAACTTTATACAAAGTTATATTTCTTAAAATCTTTATATTTTTGTCGGAAATTATATAATTAAAAGAAAAATAATTGATACACCGTAATTTGTTTCAGATTTATTTTCATATTATTGATATTCAAATAAGCTTCACCACAAATCATTTAAGCAAACACTACAAAATAACGAAAAGTCTCATAAGAAAGTAATTTCCAATCGGGTTTAAGCTTAACCCTTAGGGCTAATCAACAACCCTTTTAAGGGTTCCGCAAAATTAACACATTTGACAATAGATATTATTGTTTCTGGCAATTTTTGTGAAACTTCGATTATGTATTTTCAGGTAACATTTAGATTTATATAATTTAGATTTATCTGGATTCCCAACCGTATTTTGCATTATAAATGTAAAAAAATATTTTAATCGTAATATTTTATATAATTTAGATTTGTATAGCTTACAAACGTTGCTTATGTTTTTATAGGTAAAAAATTTGAACTTTTAAAACCAGAATAGTGCATTGGTACTTAAATTGTTTCACAACCAAGAACAGTCAAATTAGTCTACTTATTTGGACAATACGTAAAGTAAAAATAATGATAAATATTTTAATCTTAAGATTTTTCTAATTTAGATTTATAAGTTAGGAGCTTTGAAAAGAATCCAATTTTTATGGATTGATTAATAAATAATATACGATGTATTAAGATTAGAACTGCCGTGCTATCAGGTTTCAAGCCCTATTCATCAAACCAACATTGTTTTCGAAGGCAACTACAATTAAATTTTCGTGTGTAGTTAATCTTGATTAATCATTTTTGTTAGCAAAACCTCATAGTTCCAATATCATAAATCAAGGACAAATATTCTCACAAATTATATAACTGTAGTTGTTACAAATACTTTACCACGTAATTCTCTTTGAACTAAATTTGACATTGTAGTGATAAAAATGATATATTAACGATATTCACGTGATCAATTTGGTTTACCTATTATAATTGTATTGCAAAATAAAAGTGACCTTTACTTCATAAATAACAAAACAAATCGTGAATGCCGATTGGTACTATATTCTTGGTGTAATCTTAATCGCAAAAGAGGAAAACTTACGTATCAAATCTTCATCTGACTATCATTTGACACAACAATTCCATCGCTGATTAACAGCTATATTTTCTATTATATCAGATAATAGCTAATAATCTGTTTTTAAAAATAACGTCTTTTCTGGCGTTATGTTACACAAGTGAAAGCTTCTACTTTTATATTAGAAGTTTCTTTTTCACAGTAGTTTTGTAAATATCCTTTTGCCTAGTTTGTTTAAACCTATGAATCGTGAACGCATTGAAAACGAAAATGCGCTATCGCTGTCACATCAAGATATGGCATCCCGAAGGGCATTGCCATTTTTGATCGAGTATTTCCTTAATGAAATGCAAACGAAAAGCAATATCTTATGTTACTGGGATTTATGTGGAGATGATAGAAACGGGCAGTATACCTTAACTTTAAAATGGCAGAGAAAACGACCATATGATCGCACAGGTAGTGAAGATGATAGTAGAATAATATTTAACGACGCAATTCATCAGATTATTCGAACAAACAAAGGAACACAAACTGAAGAACATTATCAACAAATTGACTCAAAATTGCAAAGACAAAATGCCAAGGCAAAACAGATAGCAGAACAAATAAGTTTGTTTTCATTTCAGGACCCAATCGATGAAAGAATCGTGGATAGCAAAGATATATCTGATGGTTTTCATCAAACATGTGCGTCAATCAATCGTTTCCAAGTCCTCCGCAAGTTGCATCGACGCCCTTCGAAATCCGAAAAGCACGGGTCAAAATGTAGTAAAGATTTAAGTAACCACATCAAAGTGAGTGAGCTTAGTGATCCGTGGAAGCTGAGAAATTTATCGGATTCTTGAAATCACTATAAGTTATGAAAGGACAAGGTCTGAAGTTTCAACTAATATATTAAGAATTTATTGCCATTTATTTAAATTGTTGAGTTTTATTTTCTGACCCATTTAATTTTATCTGATAGAATGACATTCCAATGAAAATAAACATTTGGTTTTCTGGCGAAATCAATTTCATAAAAAGTTTAAGACAATATTTTCCGGACGACTGCGTCGTCGAAAATTTAAAGAAAATATTGTCTTAGGCTTTTTATCGAATTAATTTCGCCAGAAAACCAAATATTTAATTTTATATATTTTATAAATCTTTGGGATTTAAAGTATTACGAAAGTAATATTTAAATTACTAGTAAGTGAATATGTTCGCGCTAAATCGCTGGTGATTGGAAGGACAAAAGTACTATAAACGCTGACATTAAGGAATGCCCACTCAAACCAATTAACGCTTAAACCATCACAAACTATGTTCCTTCGAGCTTTAATAATTCGTATCGTCGTTGATGAAGAAAACTCAACGCTATGACAAGCATCGTCAAGAAGAGTTCAATACTTACGAAGTCAAAAAATACGACAATTTGCGGGAAAATGAATCTCAGATCATTTTATGTCTAATACTCAGGGGGAAACGGTTTTGCAGATTGAGCATGATTCGCATCAAAAGAATTACCACAAGTATAAAATTTAAGATTTGATGGCGTCAAATCAACGTAAATAAAGAAAACACATATTATTCAAACTTATTATAACGAAAGCACATAATATTTAATTTATTATAAAGAAAACATATATTATTTAACCTTATTATAAAGAAAGCATTTATTATTTATCACGTATTATACAGGAGGAATTAATTATGCATTATGCAGGAAGCATATTTTATTTCTTACGTAATATAAAAAGCATATATTATAAATCACGTAATCTAATATTATTAATCAAGTAATCTAATATTATTTATCAAGTAATCTAATATTATTGATAACCTAATCTTCAGATTAATTCTTTATTAATTAAAAGAAGCATATTATTTATCATTATTACAATATTATTATCATATTATTTATCATTATTATTTTAATATTATTTATATTAAAATAAAGTGTATATTATAACAAATAGCTCTTATATTATTTAACACGTATTTTAAAGATAGAATATATTATATATAATAAATAATTTATAAAATTACATAATTATCAACATACAATTATATAATATATTACATATATTATATAGCATATATTATACAGTTTATCACGTGTTATATAATTAGTAAAATATAATTGATATAAAATATAATATAATTGTAAAAGAAGAGATATATTATTCCCTAATAAATAACACTTTTATAAATATAAATTTAATAATTTTTGTTATGACATTCTGTGATAAACTGCTTTCTTCATACATTGTAAATGTAATTTTTTGAATTAGTGAAATTATAAAAATAGAAATAATCACTTTTTATTGAGAGTTAGAAATTTATTGGCTACAAATTTGAAAATAGAACAAGTTGACATGTTCTATTTTTCATAAATTAAAAAATACAGCGAATATTCTGTGTTAATAACTAGAAAGGTTTATTTATTTTCACTTTATATAGAAATAACATGACGATATAAAAATTAAGGTTTATGTTACTTTCAAATTCTTATTGCGAAAAAAATCACTAAACGAAAATTTTCACGATCGAATGACACAGCAAAAAGCAAGAGAAAAAAGGGAACGTTAAAAGCTGTTAAACAGGTTAACTACACATTTATATTTGGCAAATGTTTGCTAATTATCAACAAAGACATCTGATCTGTAACTTAAAAGTGTTCAATATAAATTATGTTGCTAAAACATTGCTTATTTCAAATTCAGTCCATATGTTACAGTTCATTTAACATTCATATGACTCTTTTGTTTTATTATCACTTTTTTAATTAGCTCTTTGTCTCTTGTAGATATTTTGCTAACCTATCTACAAGAGACAAAAAATAAAAAATATCCTTTTCAAAAAAAACTTTTCAATAAAGTTGTCTGCACACATACGAGTTGTAGTATTTTAAAGAATGAATTTATTCGTTGAAGCTTGATTTTTTAAAGAAACAAATGCTCTAGAGGAGTCTATTTTCTTTAAAAAACTCTAAGACAATCTCTTAACAAAAACAGTTACTTTTTTGATCTAACATAATTTTGTAACTTACTGAACTTAATTGTTCATATTGTTGATGAAGCAAAAAGTTAGACACAGACACCTTTTCAAAATCAAGAGAAAATCAAAGAGGCGCTGACGCAACACCCGATAAATACAATTTTGAATGACAATTTGAAGATGATATTGAACGATTTCTGTCTGTGCTCACAATGCGTATGTTACAATTCGTTTCCTATTAATAAGCAATGAATATTTTATTTATTCTTCGAGCAAAAAGGTAGTGTCTTACAAAATATATATTTAGATATATTTAAACAACTGCATAATTTAAATGATTATTTAAGTATTTTTAATTTAGCTTATCAGAATTTAAGTCTCATTTTAAAAGCACAATACAGTAGTCCCACGAGGATAACTGTAATTAAATCTTACATTGCATTCTCTTCCATATGAGTCCGATTCGTCACAAATGAACATTTTTCGAGGGAAGCAACCTTCCTTCTAGAAAAGTGTGGCGAAACTTTTGTCGTACGGTATACTACCGTCACATCGGCACGCGCAGCTTTTCCATTAAAAATATTTTAAAACATATCAAAACTTTAAATTTTAGTTTTCACACAACTTTATGTGATTATTTTTATTAAAACAATAATCTCGAATTGTTATAAGTAATATTATTAAATAATATGTTATCCTAATATGTTGTTTATAAAACTTGACTCTATTCTTCTATGTTAAATCAGTAATAGGCACATGTTATATTCAAAGTTAGCAAGGAAACATGCCAATTATAGAATTTCCATTCAATAATTGGGAAGTGCTTTGCACATAAATGTTCAGGATTGAATTTTTAGCAATTTCTTTATGCTAAGGGTTAATAAAGACTTTGATTATTTAAATAAAAATTCAAATAGTTAGCTTCGTTGTTAAGTTTAAAACCAATTGTCCAAGCAAATGATATAGGGCGTTACACTAGTCTGTTAAATTTTTAGAACAGTCAATCAGATTTTTCTTATGAAATTATGTAAATATCAACTTTTAAAGTATAATTTAAATAATGAGTTCATTTGTAATACCCGTAATTAATTGATCAGGAAGAATGCCCTAAATGTTAATTATGTAATAATTCTTAGTATTGTGAATATATTGCATACACAAGCCACTATTCTTCACTGGTCGGTTTGATATTATCCTCGTGTGGTTGTTTGAATCCTATCAGCATCACTGTACACTACAATCAGCGTGGGTGGACCTCATCAGCAGTGAGCCCACGCCTACATTTCGTGTTTCGGTCCTGTTACTGTTTCTGCTGAACTCCTTGTCGCCGAAATGCTGGTTTATATTTGGCTTATATACCAAATTACACAATTAATGTGTTCTATATTTGGTGTGGGCGGTAACTAATATTCGCAATTCGAATCCACCACACACCGATTTTTTATTCCGTTCTTATACGAAATGTTCACTGGACAGTAAACCGTAAGCTGTCTTTTTACTATTGTGAATATTGCATACACGAGCCGCTATTCTTCACTGGTCGGTTTGATATTATCCTCGTGTGGTTGTTTGAATCCTATCAGCATCACTGTACACTACAATCAGCGTGGGTGGACCTCATCAGCAGTGAGCCCACGCCTACATTTCGTGTTTCGGTCCTTTTACTGCTTCTGCTGATTCCTTGTCGCCGAAATGCTGGTTTATATTTGGCTTATATACCAAATTACACAATTAATGTGTTCTATATTTGGTGTGGGCGGTAACTAATATTCGCAATTCGAATCCACCACACACCGATTTTTTATTCCGTTCTTATACGAAATGTTCACTGGACAGTAAACCGTAAGCTGTCTTTTTACTATTGTGAATATTGCATACACGAATTTCAATTCGATATATGATTCTGAGATACAATGAATTTTATTTTCTAAAGATCATGTTCGTTTTAATCCAAAGACAGTTAAATAGACATTAAATTTTAAGTGATCGAAAAAATAAATAATTTAATAGATGTATGCACTACGCAAATGGAATATTATTTACCTACTACGCAAGTTATCTATTATTATCTATCTGGAATTTTATCATAAATTTTAGTAAATATGAATATTCAAACTGAATCATATTTTGGTTGTATATAACGAAAATTAAATGTTTATTAACCAAAATTTTATTTAATTAATTATTTATATATTAGTAATTTTTTTAAATGAAATAAGTTTAAATATTTTTATTTGAAAAAGATAATATATTTGTATACATAAATTTCGTTTATTTATTTAAAATTATAGTTTACTAATTTTTAAGTGATAGATTTATTGATAAAACAAAAAATAAATAATTTAAATTGAGGTGTCATTAAACAAAGTTGTAGAGCTAGGAAGTGTTCCTAACTGTGATTTTTATCGTTTTCTAATTAAACTCCGAAACCCCCTCGCATTGTCGTTAAATTTGCACTATTTAGGTATCTAAATGGTGTAAATATCGATTAATATCGTTTAATATCGCTTCATCATAGGGTGCCCCTACGTCTTCCGACAACGCGATCGTGTGGCTTTGACATGTGCTTACAGAGAAGTCAAGAGAGAGTGCATGCACGAGGTTTGAACCCCGTACATAGAGTTTGCAATGCACACGCCTCCACCATTCGGCCAAATATCGTTTAATAATAAGTATAATAATAATACTATTGTGAATATTGCATACACGAGCCATTATTCTTAACTGGTCGGTTTGATATTATCCTCGTGTGGTTGTTTGAATCCTATCAGCATCACTGTACACTACAATCAGCGTGGGCTCACTGCTGATGAGGTCCACCCACGCTGATTGTAGTGTACAGTGATGCTGATAGGATTCAAACAACCACACGAGGATAATATCAAACCGACCAGTGAAGAATTTGTAGTATTTCAAAATCATTATCAACATTTTAACTTTTCATAATTAGGAAACATTATTTTTAGGCCATAGATTTTTTTATTTCCGATAAAATACCGAGTTGTCATTAATGCAAATGATAATACATATTCACAGGTTCAAAATTCTTATCATGAATTTTATTACGAACCAATAAATTTAAATAAACATCCGATTTTAATATTAAAATTTGAACATTTGTTTTAATTTGCTTTTTACAAATCCCGTAAAATAAATCAAACTTGAAATTTGCGTTAATATAACAATTTACAACGAATTAAGCAATTCGGAGTATTTGTTAAATTTGAAAATAATTGAAAATATTTAAGTTATTCATTTCCTTCAATTTAGCTAATTTCAATTTATACAAACCAACGAAAATCATACAAGATTATTTAATATTTCAATATCAACTACCATCATCAGAAAAAATATTTTAATGTACAAAGGTGTAACAATTTTCCTGCTAATGACGGCAGTTGCTATTATATCTTATATGATTTTCTTTGGTTCCTATAAATTAAAATTTGAAAATAATCGAAACTTTCCTAAAAACTTTTACTTGAATTTATTTATGAAAATAAAAGATAGTTATTATTAAATAGCGTTTTTAATGAAAGATCGGGTGATTTGGGTGATTATCTACCGACATAATTTTAGCAGTATTAATTATATAGTACAAATTAAACATAAAAACCATTTTGTTTGCTCAAATTTGCATGTGACATTTCATTTTGTAAAGAGGTTATTTTTACTATTTTCGCATTCCAATGTTCTATCCCCATAATTCAGACCGATCATAAGAATAAGCACGTCAAATTGTCACCAAAACAGCAATCCACAGAAATAATAGATGATGTTCATTGGGTAGAAATTCCTACCACCGCAACGACAACAACTTTTGATAGCGAATCGTCGTCAATTCTGTACGGTAGAACAGTAGTAGAAGATAATGATAAATCAGGTTAGTTAGTATTTTTTGCTAAAAATACCTATTTTGCTACAGATGATTGCAAGGAAATGAATGATTGCAGGGAAGGAACTACTCAGTCAAATAATGCATGGTACTATTCTACAGTATCATCAGATGCTACGAAATTAGCTGAGAAGAAAACAAAAATACCAGCAAGTTCAGCAGGAAATTCTGATGGTGACAAACATCGTCGCTACAGCAGAAACGCTTTGAACCGCTGTAGTAGACTACTAGAATATAAAAGAAGGCAGCAGTTAGATAATTTTCCGTTATCGTCATCTAGTAGGTATTGTACTATAACCGATGAGGATGATATTGAGGGCGTTAATATTGGTGCTAACGGTCGTGATAATATAATATACGAAAATCTGGATTATTCACGTAAGAATATACTAGAAATGCATCACCCAAGTGATGCACCACCTAAAATATACAGACATCGATCTGTTGGCCAACCACAACGGTATTTATCCGGTTTTAGCAATTCTGCTAACTTTTATGAAAATATCGACCCAAATGCGATGGCAGCACGACAATATCCGTTATTTTCTCAGTCATTCGTTAAAGACGAAAGACGGTGTCCGCGAAAGCTAAGAAGAGCAAGCGATGTAGATGAATGTGGTAATGCAAGTTTACTACATCGAAGTAAACTTCCTCCACGAAGAAAATACAGAGAAGTTAGTCTCCAAGTGAACATAATTTTGATACCGAAATGCGCAGATAAGGCTGTTATGACAGTGCCCAATGACAACGGTGATCACAATCGAAAGCAATTTGAATCGTCCAAAATGAATCACTTGTACCATCAGCAACACATGTTAAACAATCAAGATACATTTTCTACGAGTTCGAAATGCTGTCAAACCGACCTTCAAATGACCCGATCGTTCTTCTGTGATATGTCAGATGCAATTGCTACTAGCAGCATTAAACGATAAACAAAGCGTTTGACGAAGCAACCGTATGCCTGTAAATATGTGAATTGATAGGAATTTACACACCTGATTTAACGTAGTGTATTTATCAATTCATTTTATTAATCTCATTTAAAGTTTATATTAAATATTCTGGTAATTAAAATGTTATTTATTACACTGCGTGGTTTGTTAAATTTTTTTTAAATAATTAAATAATTAATTACCCAAATAATTAATTACATCAGTACAATTGCTATTTCTTATATTTTAAATATAATAAATAACATTTCTTACATTTATTTGTTTCTTATCTTTTAATAAAATGTCTAATAATCTAAATTCATCAAAAGTTTCACATAAAAGAAATTCCCTTAAAAATTGCTTAAAGCTATTAAATAATAAATAAAGGACTCTCAACTATATGTACTTATATGCAATATTTTAATATTATCTTATTTTACTCACATGTTATTATTATAATATTATTATCCTTAAATATAATTGTGGATCTGCAAATAAAACAAATTGTAAAACAATAGGATTCATAAAAAATTCCATTTATATCATCAAATCACTATATTTTCCATGCCTGGTAATATATCGAGTTTCAAGTTAAAATTACCATTGTTGTCTACTATGAGAGGTGACGTGATTCTTAGGATTCTTCCGTGGTATTTTTTAATATACTGATGGACTGATGTTGTGGTTACAATAACTGTATTTCACTTAAAAAGGACTTGAAAAGATGGAAATATCAAATAAATTTTTTTCGCATTTCTATAACATACACGCAATGACTAGAATGATTTTAAGTAGGCTATCATATTTTCATATCGTATTTTTTCATAATAATGTCGTACTTGTTTTTATAATGTGAAATTACAATTGTGTATAAATGAAAAATCAATGGAAATACAAAACGTTAAATGAAGTATTATGATATCAAAGTATTGCGTGCAAATTAAATATATGATAATGAAGACACTTTAGTGCTTTAATATGCATTTTAATCAAACCGATATAAAAATTAATCAATTACAACATTCTTATATTACTTGCAATTCTGATTAGAAGCGAAAGTAAATTTTTAAAGTAAAAATTTACTTGCGATTTTATTTTTACTTTAAATTTTATTTTTCGTTAATTTTTACTTTAAAGTAAAAATTAACACTTTAAATGTTAATATTAATACTAAAATTGATATTAATGCTGCAATTAATATTGATATTAATATTAATATTAATACCAATATTAATATTAAAATATTAATCAATATTCTATATTGATTATAGAAAATAATATGTATTGCTATAATATAATTTTTACATTGACTATAGATTATGCTATTCGATATATTTATCGCAAAAGTGGGAGTTTGTATAGCGTGCATCTTCAAATGAATACAACGATAAAATCTGATCAGTTAGAATCTTCTTTAATTCATAAAATTCTTCGTATATTTTCATATCTTGATCACGTATATCAAGTACAATTATACTACAAAAAGCCCACGACTCTTGGCGGAATACAGAATTTAAAGCCTAGAAAAACCACTGATGGGCTTACATATTGCATTCCATGTTTTGATTGTCCCCTAAAGTACGTAGTACAAACCAGCCAAAATTAAATAAATAGTCAGCCAGCACAAATATGCCGTACAACGTAGTGATGTGTCTTTAGCCATAGCTAATCACATTTACGAAACGGATCACAAAATCGACTTTGATAACACCATGACGATTGGCTACGATGATAATTATGCGAGCAGACTTATCAAGGAGTCAATTTAAATTGAAAACCAGAAGACAAAAATCACGGGAATAAAAACAACTGGAGCTTAAAACTTCCCCTTGATGATCGAATCACGTGATCTTTCTTCCTGTTATGACGACTGCTATATAAACTGGTTGACTTATTTTGATAATTGCTGTTGTGATCAGGATTGTAATAAAACGTGTAGATAATTAGACGAAAACCAAATTACAAACCCTCATTACGTTTTCTCATTTGGTTTTGTTAATTTTAATAATTTTTTTTAACAAAATTATTTATCAAAAAAGTTCCAAACGTTTATCTGAAACTGGTGAATTTCAGTGACTTCGGTTAATTCACCTGTGTTTAAAATTTAAAATTTAAAAAACTTTAAACTTTAGTTTTCACAATCACTTTATGTGATTTTTTTATTAAAACAATAATCTCGATTTGCTATTAATTATCATATAATAATTATCATTAATAATTAAAAATAATATATGATTACTTATTATAAAGGAATCATGTATTATTTATTACTTTGCAAATAATATCTCTTATATTATTTATTACGAATTATAAAGAAAACATTATTTATTACGTATTATATAGGAAGCATATATTAACTAGCTGTCATAAAGCTAGCTAATATAGCTAGCTATTATAAATGAGCTCAGCTATCTAAATTATCAATTAACTAATTACATTCCAGATAAAAAACTCGAGAGAAAGGAAAAACTTTGGAGTTTAGAGAAATCTAATATTTAAAAAGTAGAGATTAAAGATTAGAGATCACTCTCTAATCACTCTTAGATATTGAGAGTGATTAGAGATTAATTTCTTGTTCTAAAAGGGATCCTGAGTTCATTGATGTTTAATCTAATTATTTCTGACTTGTCCAGCCAAATGTTTTCTGGTGAACCAGATATCATATTGTATGATGACGATCTCGTTATTTATAACATTAATGTTTCTTTTGTAAGAAATATATATATATATATATATATATATATATATATATATATATATATATATATATATATATATATATCAGAGCGCCTAGTGAATTCCTTTCAGAGGTTTACTGAGGATTAAGTACTGTCGAAGTTGTGTGGCTACAGGGCCACAATGATGAGACCACTCTATAGTGATGAGTAGACCAAAATCGAAACGTTCCATTGGGGCTAGGCGTCTGTCGTAGGTGCATTCCGGGTTAAGCTTCTCGACGAAGTTGGTAAAAAGCATGCAGGTTTATACTTTCCTGTTCGTGTTAATTTCCTGTTCGTTAATACTATCCTGTTCGTGTTAACACTCATCACCAATAAGCGGTAATGATAGCCGGAACTATTGAAATATCGTGTATAATATTTTTGAATAAACGACTATTTTTATTTTAGGTATAGTTTTGTTATCTGATTCAACCTTTATAGCCTTTTTATCCATTATAGAACAATGACTTGTAATAATTGTTTCTAAAGTTAAATTACTACATTCATATGTTGTGTTTATATTTCAATCATTATAATTTAACACTTTACTCAGTATATCGTAATAAAGTATTTTGTATTGATAGAAAAAGTTACAGCTTTATCAATAGTTGTTATTATATAGTTATGCTTTAATTTAGTAAGTTCTTTATACATATATTTATTAATTTTATCTTTCCTTTTATAATTGTTTGTTATTTTCATTTTATTTTTAATTTTATCAAATATATAATCTTTCCAAATGTTTATCTTAGATATATTCGAGCTTTCACTATTAATCAGCTTACTAAGGTAATCATTTAAATTATTATATAACGAATTGTAAATTTTATTTTTGTCGTTATTATTATTTAATCTGTATTTATACCCTTTTGATAGCATTTTCCTTAATTCGTCGTTCTTAATTAATTCACATTAAATAAACGATATAAGCAGTGTAATCAATATAATTATATATTAATATCATTAATATATCTCATTAATAAACTATATCATTAATTTATTTTTGTTAAATATAGGATTTTGAATGAATGAATCAAATATAAATATTAATGATTACATTATTAATTAATTATAGTACGAAAATTAAACAAGTTAGTACCTCTATTATAATTTGCAAGCTAAAGTAACTCGTTTCGACTTCGAACATTACTGCCTGATTTGAATTATCTAGTGGTCTAAGAGACCACTGACGTCTCGGCAAGTGTAGACTTTTATCCTTCAGTAACGCAAATATTCCACCTTCGAGTACTTGATATTCAAGCACGTTAAGATCTAAACGTTAGTCGTATAAAATCATGCAGTATCGTTCACACAAAGTTTAGATCATAGATGTGGAAAAACTGGATAAATCGATAAAATTGAAATTCAAGGATTTACAGTTGTGTGACAGGGATTTACATATTTGTAAATTTTACCAAATTTTAATAATTCATTAAGTCGCTTTACAATTTATTTTTCACTGTGACAATATACTTCGACAATTTTGTCGTGATTGTGTCTTAGAAAAGGATTAGCGTGCGGTAATTATGAGTCCGTGATTTGGACGAGTCGTGAACAAGCAGAAAAATATGAAACTTGTCTTATTACATCAGCAAGGAGTTACATTTGCTGTAATTTAAATGTTAATAATTAATAATTAACATATAATTTTATAATTATTAATTATCTATTAATAACTATTTATAACGAATTGTAAATTTTATTTCTCTTGATCATTTAATCTTTATTTATATCCTTTTGACAGAATTTTTCTTAGTTCGTCTTTCTTAATTAATTCACATTAAATAAACGGTATAATCAATGTAGAATTGTGTCCACCATCACGGTATTGCATTGGACCTGGTATATCATGTACCCGATAATTGTGCTTTCGCTATAATTCATGCAGTAAAAAATGCAAACTTTCGTTCGAAATCTCTTCATACTGTGTTCAGATTATTGGAATTTTAAATTCCGTAATATTTTTGTAAAAATATTATGCAAATATACATAAAATTGCATGTTTCAACAGAAAATACTTGAAATTTGACGTATTATTTATGTAAATTTGACGATTAGTGTGAACATTAAATAACATATCAAAATATCTTATTTTGTAAAAATAATATATTTAAATAAAAATTAGTTAATTTTTAAATCATGAATTTTTGATTTTTATTTGAAAATTAAATCCTTATGTAAATTAGCATTGAGTGCAGAATGAGCTAAGCTATTTTCTGTATATCAAAAATTGAATGTTTCAACACGAACTGCTAACTATCGTAAAAATTTAGATATAATTATATAAATATATAATTCATAATTAAAACTTATTTAAACTAAATATATAATTCATAATTTAATAAATTCAAGCCCATTAAAACAATTAAGTTATATTACTTTGTATTAATTCATTAAAAATAAATATATAATTTACAATTTAATAAATTCAAACGCATTCAAATAATTGATTTATATTAATTCATTTAAAATAAATAAATAATTTATAATTTAGTAAATAAAATGTTATCAATTTATAATTTAACTATTAATTTAAATAACTAAATTTTATGAATTAACATATAATATAAGTAATAGAAGTAATAATAATCAAAGCTAGAGACATCTATATTTAGACAAATAAAAGGGGTTCCAATGGGTGGTAATATTAGCCCAATTATAGCTGACTTGTTTTTAAGCTTTATAGAATATGAATTTGTTCAGAACTGTATAAAAACTAAATCTAAACAATATAAATATATGAAATATATGTTTCGATACATTGATGATATGTGCATTTAATTCTAATAATTTTTATTCAATTAGTGAACTTATTTATTTAGAAAGCCTTATTTTTAACAAAACCAGTATTAATGATAAAGAAGGTGTATATCTAGATATGAACATTAAATTAACATTAACTAAAACTACTATTAATTTATATCGTAAAGATGACATATTTAAATTTACAAGAAACATATTTTGCATGAGCATTCATGCATACCATATAATATAAAATATAATACATTAAATAATAAAATTTAAAGAATTGCAACAATATTTAATGATATTAGCATTCTTCAAAATCATTTAAATAATTTAATAGATGTATATTTTAAACTGGGTTACTATAAAAATATTATCAACCAGAAAATAGTAAAATATATAAATCAACACAATAATATTAAAAATAAATTTAAAATCATTAGCGGAAAATTTTTATGAATGGATAATAAATAATATACTTTGTATTAGAATAAGATACTATATAATAAAATTTCATCATATGAAATACATCATTAGCATGTATTTGGCCCCGCTGCTATGTTGGGTAGAGAAATAGGTGCCAAAACATGATAACATAGCAGTTCCTTCTGATGACCTCTCATCCTAATTATGATACAACGTATATTATTTATTATTCAATTCATAAAAATTGACTTTTATTTAAAATTTCATTTTCTACTCAGTAAGCTGAATTTATTTAATATTGTTATGACGACCAATTATTTGAAAACCTTAGGCGATTAATATTATGCAGCTAAAGCGTATGTTACCTGGAATATAACAAACGTCAACAATTTTTTCACTTGTCCAGTTCGATGTAGCTTCATCCCATCTTGCCAACGCGAACGATTCAAATGTTTCAATTAACATCCATGCCGGTAACCTAAACAGCTCGCAAAAACAAATTATAAAATTAATATAACAAAAGTAATATTAATATAAATTAATATCAATGCAAAATTATTCTTATTTTGCATTGATTTTCAGATTTTATTTGACAAGGTTTACGTTTTGAACCGTTAGTGTGACCATTTACTTTTCAAACTATTTTCGTAAGTATTGAATTTTTTTACTATTTGTAATTGTTTGTTTTAGACTGAGCTATTTCGTAAACTGATATTTGTTTTTAGGATTTTCTGAAAAAATCAAATAAAAAATCGCTGTCTACAAGCAGAATTAAGACTATTAAAATGCTATACGGAGTCATCTGCACTGGCTTCAATTCATAAAGCCACAAGAAAACAAAATATTGTAGATATAACGTTGTTCAAATTTTTAATTGATTCAACTAATTAAGTAATCTAGTTCATTAAACTATCGACTCTGACTCAGTACTGTCAATATGTTTTTATTGAAATTATATATCACGAGCAAAATCAGATAAGATTAAATTCCGAATAAAATAAATATCTTAATTTAAAATATAACGTGATATCATACGATAATACTTTAACATACAATCTATTATTTCTTATATTTTTCATAATTCAACTAAGAGATATATGTATTAATAACATACTAAGCCGATAGTAGATATTTGTTTATTTTATACACGAATTTATGAAGAACGATACCCTATTACAAGTATTTTACTAAAAAATCATTATTTATGCTGTATTTAATTGCTACAACATTTGTAAGTATTAGTATAAAACATAAATATTTGCAAAATCAAATGGCTTTATCTTGCAAATATGCGTGCGTCATTCTTTAGTCAGTTATAGCAAAACATACGGCATTAATTCTAGGTTTTTACTAAGTTCATATTGCAAATTCAACTAATATAATTGCGTTCAGTACTTTAAATCCCTATTTTAAGAGCAGCTATCGAAATCTAATGTTTAAATTCTATCGATAAATTAAATATTTTTTCTGAAGCCATAATAATGAAACGCATACAATATAGACTACTTGAATATTTTTTAGTTATTTTGAGTTCCATAGGATATATTATGAAATAACCCATTTGTATTAAAGCTTTCATATATATGTTCAAATAGATACATGTAACTACCAGAGATTTAAATTCGATTCCTCGACAGCTACTGACATCATTTTATAGAATATACAAAATGAGAAACTTTAAGCAAAACTAAAATCTATGAATTTTGAAATCTTAAAATTTTTTAAATAAATTTGTTCTTTTGTGTCCTAACAACATTAGCGGTAGGTACTGAAATGATAAATACAATAGTTATAATATGTTCGTCATTTGCAACGAAAAATCAAGATTATATTTGGTTTCGCACTTTTTTATTTTACTGGTATTTAATTGTTATTTAATATTTTAAAAATAAATCGATGTAAGCTTTCAAATGTAATTTACATATGCTGCAAAGTAGAATTGTGTTCACCATCACGGTATTGCATTGGACCTGGTATATCATGTACCCGATAATTGTGCTTTCGCTATAATTCATGCAGTAAAAAATGCAAACTTTCGTTCGAAATCTCTTAATACTGTGTTCAGATTATTGGAATTTTAAATTCCGTAATATTTTTGTAAAAATATTATGCAAATATACATAAAATTGCATGTTTCAACAGAAAATACTTGAAATTTGACGTATTATTTATGTAAATTTGACGATTAGTGTGAACATTAAATAACATATCAAAATATCTTATTTTGTAAAAATAATATATTTAAATAAAAATTAGTTAATTTTTAAATCATGAATTTTTGATTTTTATTTGAAAATTAAATCCTTATGTAAATTAGCATTGAGTGCAGAATGAGCTAAGCTATTTTCTGTATATCAAAAATTGAATGTTTCAACACGAACTGCTAACTATCGTAAAAATTTAGATATAATTATATAAATATATAATTCATAATTAAAACTCATTTAAACTAAATATATAATTCATAATTTAATAAATTCAAGCCTATTAAAACAATTAAGTTATATTACTTTGTATAAATTCATTAAAAATAAATATATAATTTACAATATTATAAAATTCAAACGCATTCAAATAATTGATTTATATTAATTCATTTAAAATAAATAAATAATTTATAATTTAGTAAATAAAATGTTATCAATTTATAATTTAACTATTAATTTAAATAACTAAATTTTATGAATTAACATATAATATAAGTAATAGAAGTAATAATAATCAAAGCTAGGGACATCTATATTTAGACAAATAAAAGGGGTTCCAATGGGTGGTAATATTAGCCCAATTATAGATGTCCTTACCTGTCCCTAAATTACAAATATTTTGCTGCAGTCATTTTAATTTTTAATATAAGTAATAGAAGTAATAATAAATAACTAAGCAAGGAAGATAAAAATATCACAATTTTATTACAAACATTTCGTCTCAAATTAACCGTTCATCAGTGTCTGTGCAAAATTACAACTTTACAACACTTTGGATAAAACATACAAATCAAAATTACTTTATTCATACAAATCAAAATTACATGTATTCATACAAAACAAAATTCCAGGCATAATGAATTAAATTTAATTTGAATGTTTTTTCTAAAATATCTTGTACATTTGTAATATTGCACATACACTGATGAAGGCTTACTTTAAGCCGAAACTTTTGTAATCAAATTATGATATTTTTCTCTTCCTTGTCTAGCTATTTATTTTAATTAAATAAATTAAAGAGTATCAATGATAGACGCTAGGCTTCGATTTTATCCAAAATTAGGATATATATAGTCAATTTTGTCAGATCACACAATGTGATTTGACAGCAGAAATCAGCTACCTTATCATTCCTTTATTACTTCCAACTTCATACACCTTGACTCACAACATGCCAGATTTTAGTCTGACATATTAATATTGTTTCGTCCGCTACTGCTTTGCAATGGTACACTCCGAATCATCAGTAGGCTTTGTACCGCCGTAGTTTCCTTTTTGAACAATATTTGCACTTTCAAATTCGAACCAAGTTTCTTTCAATATAGGTCGGTAAAAATATTATTTTATTTTCTTATTACTTTCAAAATATTACTTTATTTTTGATAAAAATCCCTACTAGGGTCACAACCTGTTGACTCGATCATTATATTATCAAATTATTAAAGCTGGCAAATCAAATATTTTTGACCTTTCGATAAATATGTCATTTCAAATTGTTAAAAAATAAGTAGCTTTCTTTGTAATATAATATATCCCTAACCAATGATTATCCGTATTTACGCAAATCTTATTTTTAGGAATTGCTAGGTTTGCTCACTATACTTGCCGGGTAACATAATATTTAGGTAAAAAATTTATTATCTATCACTTGCTTCTAACATATCCGTGATAACCGGTATCTGGAAATAAAAGGCAGTAAAACACAATACATCATAAAATCAAAAGTTATTAATAAAGAAGTGGGATGGATAATTGACATGTCACAAAAATAATTGAAACGTACGTTTTGTCTGCTCTTACGCTAAATTCAACGACGGAAATATTAACAGACAAACTTCCTTTCAGTATAAAACGTCCTTTCAGTATCGGACGTCCTCCCGTTATAAAGTCAATAATAGTTTAAATATTATTCTCCCGACATATGAAGAGAACATGTTTAATACAAGTTTTGAGCAAAACGTTTACATAGGTATCCTCAATGAAGGATTATACATTTATCAATTGCAAATTCAATTTTAACACTGATCATGTAGTAAGCGTTTTAAAAACTTTATCAAACCATACGCAAAGCCTTGTTTTAAAATGTTATTCTAAAACCATATATAAATTACAAAACAAAGAGGAAGCGATTAATAATCGCTTCAAACGACCTATAAATAGTGTAATGATTTTAGCCGTAAATATAGTGGCATAAAAATGCTTTAATAAGAGCACGTAATATGATTAAATAAGAGCAAATAAAAACTTTGTTTCGCAAAAGGTTTTTTGTCTTTGCCGTTTCTATATGAAATAGTAAAAAGGGAGCCAAACAGTGAAAAATCATGTAATACAAAATTAAAGTTTAAGAAACATTGATACAATACTGTGACACAATGATGATATAATTTATCTTGATTTGACCTATTTTCTTAATAGTATATATTATAATACAGATCAATTCTAAATTCAAAAACTTTAACCAAACGTCGGATTTAACGTCTAAGCAGCTGAATCAAGCCAGCACAGTTTTCGGTAGTTAGATTCAGTTGAAATCGGTCCTGTATTGCTTAGCGCAAACTTTACATATGCTCTGCACTGCAAAGCACATTACTGAAAAGAGGAATTTGTTGAATAGAAATTTGCAAATATTAAGATTCATTTGACGATTAATCGACTTCGTCTGCTATCAATATTTTTTCGTTTTGAATAATGTAAAGACGAACTCGGTTGAATACTTAATCAAACTAAAGAGAATGGGTAGCAACGACATTTAAAATAACTGTACTATTTTAGAGGCGCAAATAAGAAACGATATCTTTAGAAAGACTAAGTTATTTAAATAATTTAATGAAGGAGTTGAATAAAATCTCCCATTTTCATAGAAAACAAAATCGATATTCTACCTGAACGAATTTTATTGCGAAACTTATGTTGTAACACGCTAATAGATGCTTGAAGAAACGGCGTCAAACATGTGCTGTAAAACATGATCAGATCAGCTAATTACGTATGTATATTATATATAAATTAAAAATAAAGATAAATAATTAAAAATAATAAATAATTATTAAAGATATTATCCGATTAATATTTATATAACGGTACAATGCATAATTAAAAATAAAAATCGATTTTTATGATGACCTCTAATTCTTACTCTTATACATCGTATGTTATTTATTCAATATATAAAAATTAACTTTTATTTAAAATTCCAATTTTAAATTTTAACTTGATATTAATAAAAATTGTTTGAATATTTAATAATTATTTATTATTTATCTTTATTTATATATAGTATAACATACGGAGACTCAGTTATCTGATCTGATTTGTTCTATTGACATGCTATTATTGACCTGTGGACTTTGTTTTCCCGGTAATCTGACCTCTCAGAAATACTGAAACTATGTATTTTTGAAACGACATTAATATTCTTCTGCTAATTTTTGAAGTTTGATGAATTTTTCTTTTTCTTATAATGTTGAATTATACTTAAACAAAATTATTTAGGAAAGTGATAAAACGCGCATGTAAAAATGTAAGCATCCATTAACATAATTGTAATAAGATGAAATGATAGATAGAATTCTGAGTTCATTTGCTGCCAAAAAAATTTCAATGCCATGGTTGATAATTTTCATTGTATATGTCAATTAATTGCAGATTTTATACTAAGGATTTGGGAATCATGCTTCTAATTGGGGTGTCGAAAGTTTCTAACTCGATATGCGGTTGTTTTATAAGAACATACACGTATTTCTTTTTAGTTCATTTTGATTTGGTATTGCGTTGTCGTTCATGATATTTGCGTATATCACAAATCAGACAACTTGAAATAGTGATAAACTGTTCAGATTTACAACTTTTAATAAATTGTAAATAGTTGATAATGATCAATTATTTATAAAGAATTACTAGAGCTGGATCAAAAAAGGTGGAAATTTAATTTGATGTTTCGCAAACCTCTGTAAGCATCTTCAGAAAAGTACAATCTGATAATTATTAAAAGAAAATTATTATTGTAATTTTCTAAATATGCTAACATAAGTTAGAAAAATATCAAATAAATTATCCTTTTTTGATCCAACAACAATAATTCTTTACTTTTAAATTTTTTCTAAACTTATATACATGGCATGCCCTTTGGAATTTTTAAAGAATTTCGACGGTAGTCTAATCAATAACATTAAATACCTGACTTCGAATTTTGCATGAATACTTATGCAAAATTGTTAAATGCAAATTAAATAGATCCGCTATGATTAAAAATTTATTTTTAATATTATTGTGTTGATTTATAAATTTTACTATTTCCTGTTTGATTTTATTTGTATAAAAACCTTGTTTAAAATATGTATCTATTAAATTATTTAAATGATTTCAAAGAAAGCCAATATCATTACATATTGTTGCAATTCTTAAAATTTCATTATTTAATGTATTATATTTTATATTATATGGTATGCATGAATGCTCATGCAAAAATATGTTTCTTGTAAATTTAAATATGTCATCTTTTACGATATAAATGAAAAGTAATTTTAATTGATGCTAATTTAATGTTCATATCTAGATATACATACCTTCTTTATCATCAATATATGATGTTCTACTGACAAGTTATTATCAACCTGTGGACTTTGTTTTCCCGGTAATATAACCTCTGGCCCAGCTGCTATGTTGGGTCGAGGGATATGGGTTGAAACCTGATATCATTACAGTTCCTCCTGATGACCTATAATTCCTATTCTGATACATAGTCTATTCTGTATAAGTCAATTCATAAAAATTGACTTTATTTTAAATTTCAATTTTAAATTTTAACTTCATATAAATATAAATTGTATAAAATCTTATATAATTATTTATCATTTACTTTTTTTTATTTATATATCGTATTAAATACGTAGACTCAGTTATCTGATTTAATTTATTAAGAATATTTCAATCTGGATAACTTTGTTCACATATTGAATAAAAATTATTAGAGTGAAATACACATATATCATCAAAATATCTAAACATATATTTTATAACTTTATATTGTTTATTTATATTTTTTAAATAATCATGAATATATTCTACTTTTATAACAGCATATACTATTTTTAAATAGTTATAAGCACACTTTATTTGTCTAAATCTAAATGTCCCTACTTTTAAATAATTTTGATTTATCAAAATATTTAAGGCTTCTATTAATTCAATTTTATCCATACATTTATATTTACTTGATGTTTGAATTTTTGTTAGATAGGCGTTACTGTTATTATAACATATATACGATACATATGTTATATTGTATCGTATATATATGTAATATATATGTATATACATATATATACATATATACATATACATATATACATATACATATACATATATATGTATATGTATATATGTATACGATGTATATATCGTATATACATATATAACATATGTATCAGAAATAATTTTGCTACAACTTTTATTTACTGACACAAACAGAAAAGTTTAAACCTGCACGATATAAACGATACGGTTTGCTTACGCAAACCGGTCCAGATTTAAGGCTGATAACCGGTATGGAAGCGTGTGCTTAGCGATTTCCTTTCAGAGGTCTGCTGTCGAAGTTGTGTAGCTACATGGACACTCTGAAGAGACCACCCTGTATTGATTAGTAGACATAGTTGAGGTCTAAACGCCCTATTGGGTGCAAGGCGCCTGTGGTAAGCGCAATCCGGTTTAAGCTTCCCGACTAAGTTTGTAAAAAATATGCAGGTTTAAACTTTCTTGTTTATATCAGTAAATAAAAGTTGTAACAAAATTCTTTCCGATTAATGGAACGTAACCAGTAATTCTATACATATGTATATCTATTTCCGAATATAAGGTTAATTAATTTTTCTAACGCTTCTTTTATATCTGCTAAATCTGGATTTGTAGAAGGCATACTAAAATCGTGCGTATTTATATTCTGAAAATTTATTCCTTTTGTGTGTCTAAATATTCTTTTGTGGAATTAATACTGAAATAGTGTTTCATATTAATTGTTAATAATAGTGTTTATATATTAAGTGTTCTGAAATAGTGTTTTACATCAACATTCGACCTGATCCCTTAAAGTTAAGAAATTTGGAATTCGATAAATTACGTGCGTTACGCAACCTCAGTAACGATTGTGAAATAATAACCGCAGGAAGAATATTTAAACAAGACAACATATCACTTAAGCTCCTCAACCAACAAACCAATCTCAGTACAACAACACCCTGAAAACGTACAGCAAGTCCAAGCAATGATAGAGATTACTTTTACGATGACGAACTAAGAAATCGCATGATACAAACTAATCCGAAACCAGAGAGGTTTTATATGTTGTCGAATGTACATAAAGGTATACTTTCGCTGTAAGGTAGAGCAATCATAAGTAATGTTGGCACGGCAACATAAAAATTATCCTGATGGCTTCATGAGCAGCTGTATCCACTGCTAGAGAGAATAACTTTATTCATATCAAGTAATGACGACTTTAACCGATTTTTCAACACGAACAAACACGATATTACATCTAATATTCTAGGGACAGTCGATGTCGAGTGTTTTTTTACTTCCAACGACACGGATAATGGAATATTTGTCATTCAAACTATCATGCAGCTCAACAACTATGATGAACGATGGATCGATAACATTTGTACACTCCTTATATTAGTACTGACTTCAAATATTCGAATTCAACGGCCTATATTATAGACAAGTAAAAGGAACAGCAATTGACTCTCCAGTTGGCCCAGCCTACGCTAGTCTATACATGTCATTTGTCGAACAATTTTCCTATCATACGCTAACAATAAACCACGCTTATGGAAACGATGTGTTGACATTTTATTGCGTGAGAAGCCGAAAGAGATAAATTGGATAAATTTGTAGCTGAGCTGAACAAGCTTTGCAAGTAGAAATATACGATGGATTGCCCAGATAATCAACGAATTTCTTTCGCTGATGCCCTTATTTACAAAAATTGCGGTACATGAAAAACCACATGCTCTTACAAACTTGGAGGACTGAAATGAAATTACATGCAAGCAGTGGACATAACAAGGCTTTGCAGCGACTTGTCAGACGAAATGATGCAATGCAAATACGCAAGATATGTTCAAGTGAAATTGAGTTCGAAATCTGTGTGCAAAAAGGTAGAAGATCAATTCTTGAAACGAGGATATTCCCAGCGTCAGATAAAAATAGATTAAAAGAGTACGTAATCTGGAAAGGGAAAGTTACTTAAAAAAATAAATGGATCATGCGAAAAACAAATTCAATGTAGTCATTATTGCAGTGTACTCCATCATTTCGATGCTGAAGTGGTTGTCGAGAAGTGATATGGTAACTGAAAATCGTGAATCAAAGTCCAGCCTATCAAGCAACATCATTTTCTATAAATGCCGTATTTCGTTAGAAATCCGGGACTGTTGTTAACTCAGCACATCCGTGCACTACTATTATACATGCCGTATCCATTAAAGATCAAACGAGTGTAGCAACAATCTCTGCCCATATAGACAAGTTCTTACTCAGCACACCCGTGCACTACTATTATACCTGCCGTATCCATTAAGAATCCAACGATCGCAGCGACAATTCAGCAACAACCTCTGCCTAGTGTTTAAGGACGGTCCGCACAGCAATTCGATCTGGTTAAGAGCGTAAGCCTCAGACAATTAAGCAAAGTGTCGGAAACGCCTTTATTCACAATGTCACACAGGCAACCGAAACGACCAGTGAGTACTTCATTCTACTGATGAGTGTTGCCGGGTACTCATTGGTCGTCTAGAAGTGACATGGTGACTGAAAGTCGTGAATCGAAGTCCAGTCTATCAAGCAACACATTTAGTATAAATGCCGTATTTCGTAAGAAATCCTGGACCGTTGTCTACTCAGCACATCCGTGCACTACTATTATACCTGCCGTATTCATTAAGAATCCAACGAGTGCAGCGACAATTCGGCAGCGACCTCTGCCTAGTGTTTAAGGATGGTCCGCACAGCAATTCGATCTGGTTAAGAGCGAAAGCCTCAGACAATTAAGCAAAGTGTCGGAAACGCCTTTATTTACAATGTCACACAGGCAACCGAAACGGCCAGTGAGTACTTCATTCTACTGATGTGTGTTGCAGGGTACTCATTGGTCGTCTAGAAGTGACATGGTGACTGAAAGTCGTGAGTCGAAGTCCAGTCTATCAATCAACACCATATATATCCATTATATATATTGAATAGTTGCTAGGTCACACAAGGTGACTTTCGCATTTAAAACCAGCTACATAACCTATATATAGCGATGTATAAAGCTGTGATCCGGGGTCTAATATAGATTCGTCCATATATTTTCTGAGTAAAATTTTGTGAACCGGTAAAGAACAAAAACAATATAATTTCTTTTAACGTTTCGGCCTTTACTAGGACTTCTTCAGAACAATTGTATATATAATAGATCCCAAATTATTTTAAGTTAAAATAAATTATATTGTTTTTGGTCTTTACCGGTTCACAAAATTTTACTCTATATATATTGTATATATATTGTATATATATGTTGTAGCAGATACAACATCTGCTATGTTGTATATATATTTTGCTATCATATATACATAAATGATATATATACATTCTGCGATTAAATTATAATAATGTATCCTCTAAAGGGACCCTTGTGAAAGCAATCAACGACAGCAATTATAATTTCTGCCGAGTAAAATGATGATCGGGAAAGCACTTTATTAGTTTAAAAAAACTAGGCCCATGTTACAACGTAAGCAAATTCTCGGAGATATCTTTTAAATATATCACAAGGCAGTCGAAACGACTGATTGTAGTTCACCCTACCTTTGAGTACTGCTTGCTACCATTGGCTCGTCTAGAAGTTATAAGGAAGTTTGCTCTAGATATAATTGAATTCCGGTTTTGGCAACATCTACGATTATAAATCTGAAGCTTATTAGCTTTCGGAGCACAGTTTTACACATTCAGCGATCAAAGTCATGTCAATTCATAAAAATGACGTTTATTTTGAATTTCAATTTTTTATTTTAACTTGATATAAATTATAAAAAATCTTATAACAATTATTTATTTTATTATTTAATTATAAAATTTTGATTTAGTATTGTTTTTTATTTATTTTATAATTATATTAAATACGTAGACTCAGTTAGCTGATTTGATATATTATTTTTATTATATATGATTACTAGAGTAAGACAAGACGCTGCTTTATTGACGTTTTGGCTAAGGAAGCATTTTATAAATCGTGTTTAAGCTGTTAAAAAAATTTCTAAAAACAATTTTTACATATTTTCTGATAAAGATTTTTAATTAAAAATTAAAAAACTAATTTAAATTTAAAACTAATTTTTAATTTAAATTTAATTTAAATTAAATTTAAATTATAAATTATTTTTTTATAAAATATACGATAAACAATCCTTTATAACTTATTCCGGGACTCACAGAGGCGTACTAATTTGATATTGGCTTTTTAATATTTAATAAGAAACCATTGCTGGTTTTAATTAAATATTTAAATTCCAAAATATTCATACATATATTTGTAAAATAAAATATAACTTATATATAACAAGTTTAATAGAAAAAGTACATCTAAAAAGTTTATCACTATTTCAAGTCGTGCGATTAGTGATATATGCAAAGATTATTAAAGGTAACACAAAACTAAATCAAAAAAAAACTAAAAGGAAATACGCATATGTTCTTATATAACACCCGTAGATCGAGTAAGAAACTTTAAACATCCAAATTAGCAGCATGATTCACAAATTTTTAGAACCGTTACGTTGATGCGTACCTACATTGTTGATTGACTCACTATTTTATAGACTTGATAGCCAACGTTCAAATATGGATGTTGATAACCAACTCAAATAATAAAATATTATCATCTGCATAATAAAAATAAGAGAAGGACTAATAAAAATTACAGGTTATTAAAATATATAAAAAATGTAAAATAAGCTGATGGAGAATACAAAAAGCATTAAGGATCAGATTAGATAATTGAGTCTAAGTATATTAAATTATTTAAAAATTATGTATAATCATAAATAAAAATAAATTAATCAAATAATAATAAATATTAAATTATTTAAAAATTATGTAATAATAAATTGTAATTATAATAATAAATAATTTAATAATTTTTGTAAGATTTTAAATAACTTATATCAGATTTTAATTTAAAATTGAAGTTCAAAATAACGTCATTTTTTTGAATTGACTAATAAATAACAGACGTTGTATCAGAATAAGAATTAGGGGTAATCAGGAGGAACTGCTATGCTATCAGGTTTCGGCCCCTAACTCCTCTACCCAACATAGCAGCGGGGCCAAATACATGCTAATGATGTATTTCCTCTGATAAAACTATCTAGTATCTTATTCTAATACAAAGTATATTATTTATTATCCATCCATAAAAATTTGCCACTTAAGAGTTTAAATTTATTCTTTATATTATTGTGTTGATTTATATATTTTACTATTTTCTGCTTGATGTTATTTTTATAGTAACATAGTTTAAAATATGTATCTATTAAATTATTTAAATGATTTTGAAGAAAGCCAATATCATTACATATTGTTGCAATTCTTAAAATTTCATTATTTAATGTATTATATTTTATATTATATTTATATTTATATATAATATTATATATTATATTAATATATATTATAATATTATAATAAATATTTATATTTATATAATATTTATATTTATATTTGAATGTTCATTCAAATATACGTTTCTTAAATATTAGATGTGCTATCTTTACAATATAAATTAATAGTAGTTTTAATTGGTGTTAATTAAATGTTAATATCTTGATATATACCTTATTTATCATTAACATTAAATAATTATTGGAGCTGGGTCAAAGAAAAGAAGAAATTATTTTTGATATTTCGCTAACTGCTGTTAACATCTTCAGAAAATTACTGTAATTTTCTGAAGATGCTAATATTCATTAGCGAAATATCAAAAATAATTTCTTCTTTTCTTTGATCCAGCTCGAATAATTATGTATCAATAATGGATTAGTATCAACAATTAAAAATATTAGTTTTATTATGAATGAGGCTACCTGACTAAATTTTTCACTTATTGGATAAAAATTATTAGAATAAAATCATATATCATTAATGTATCGAAGCATATATTTCATATTTTTATATAATTTAGATTTATTTTTTAAACAGTTATGAACAATTTCATATCCGTAAAGCTTAAAAATAAGTCAGCTATAATTAGGCTACTATTACCATCCATTGGAACACCTTTTACTTGTCTAAATATAGATGTCCCTACTTTTAAATAATTTTGATTTATCAGAATATTTAAGGATTCTATTAATTCAATTTCATCCATATATTTATATTTACTTGATGGTTTAATTTTTGTTACATAGGCGTTATAATTATTATAACATATATATGTATATCTTTATCCGAATATAACATTAATTAATTTTACTAACGCTTCTTTAATATCTGCTAAATCTAGATTTGTATAAAGCGTACTAAAATCGTATGTATTTTTATTTTGAAAATTTATTCCTTTTGTCTGTTCTAAAAATTCTTTTGTAGAATAATTACTGAAATAGTGTTTTATACCAGTATTAATTTCGATTACCTTGCAATATTTTTTAAAGTGTGCTTTAATTACTTTAAGTATTTTATTCATATAAACAGAAAGTGGTTTTAATGTACATTTAAACGCACTACATATGAACCTAGGTTTTATTGGATTTTTATGTAATTTTGGATTCTAATATAATATAGGTATAGTTTTATTATCTAATTCAACCTTTATACCCTTTTTATCCATTATAGAACAGTGACTTGTAATAATTGTTTCTAAACTCAACTCACTACGTTCATATGTTGGATTTACATTTAAATCATTAGAATTAACCTCTTTCACTAGTATATCATAATAAAGCTTTTTGCATATGAAGACAAAGTTATTACAACCTTTATCAACAATTATTGTCTAGTTATCCTCTCATTATAATGTATTTATTAGTTTTATCTTTCCTTAATTTTTTTGTTATTTTCATTTTCTTTTAAATTTCATCAAATACATTATATTTCCAAATTTTAATCTTAGATGTATTTAAGCTTTTGTTATTAATCAGCTTACTAAACTAAGAATTTAAGTCATTATATAACGAATTGGAAATGACGTTTTTATCATTATTATTTAATCTAAATTTACAACCTTTGGATGACATTTTCCTTAATTCACCATTTTCAATTAATTCTTGATTATAGGTACATATATGTTTATTTATGTTTTTTCAAAATTGAGACTTTTGCAATTGCATTCTGTTTCCAATATGTTTCTAATATCATCGTTACATATTGTTTTGAATACTTTATTATAATTACAATTTTTTCGTCCTTTTTATATCTTATATTAGGAATATGTTTACTTAAATCTAATCATATTATTTCTTTACGTTGGAATTATTTAAAAGTCTACCTATATTTATATTATCTGTATATTTATTAATGAAATTTATGGTTAGCGTATATTTTTCTTGTTATTATCGACATTTATTGTCCGGTTATACAAATTTATATTACAATAACTGTCTATTATACAACTTAACCTATCATAGTCTTCAATTAATCTTTGATTTATTAAACAAATAATTTCTTTAGAAAAACTTCTTATATTTACATAAAGATCTTTTAGCTTATTTTATCTTAAAAGTTGTGTTAATATTTAGATTAAATGTTGAATATTTAGATTAAACATTAAATATTTAGATTAAACATTAAATATTTAGATTATGAAATATATGCTTCGATACATTAATGATTAAATCAGCTAACTGAGTCTACGTATTGTTATATAATTATAAAATAAACAAAACATAATAATGCTAAATCAAAATTTAATAATTAAATAATAAAATTAATAATTGTTTTTAGATTTTCTATAATTTTAATCAAGTTAAAAAATAAAAATAAAAAATAAAAAATAAAATTTAAAGTAATTTAAAGTAATTTAAATTTATTTTTATATGTGTATTTAACTCTAATAATTCTTAATCAATAAGCGAACAAATTTATCCAGGTAGCCTCATTCATAATAAAACCATTATTAATGATAAAGAAGGTATATATCTAGATATTAACATTAAATTAACATCAATTAAAAATACTATTAATTTATATCGTAAAGATGACATATTTAAATTTACAAGAAACATATTTTTACATGAGCATTCATGCATATCATATCATATAAAATATAATACATAAAATAATGAAATGTTAAGAATTGCAACAATTCGTAACGATATTGTATCTCTTTAAAATCATTTAAATAATTTAATTTTAAACTAGGTCACTACTAAAATATCATCAAACAGAAAATAGTAAAATATATAAATCAACACAATAATATTAAAAATAAATTTAAAACTATTAGCGGAAAATTCTTATGGATGGATGATAACTAATATAATTTGTATTTGAATATAATGCTAGATAATCAAATTCCATCTGAGGAGATACGTCATTAGCACGTGGTAGGCCCCACTGTTATGTTGCGTAAGGAATAAGGTCCGAAACCTGATAACATAGCAGTTTCTCCTGATGATCTCTAATCCTTATTCTTATACAACGTCTGTTATTTATTATTCAATTCATAGAAATTGATTTTTATTTTTAATTTTTGATTTTAGCTTGATAAAAGTTATATAAAATTCTCCTGTAATTATTTATAATTATTTATTATCAAATTATTTAATTTTGATATATTAATTTAGCATTATTATTTATTTTTTATTTAGTTATTTTTATTTATTTTATAATTATATTAAATACGTATTCTCAGTTAGCTGATTTATTTCATGTATACATATCTCTTTTTATATTTTGTATTTTATATTTTATAAAATATAAATACATTTTTATAAAATATATTATATTATATCTCTTTTTATATTTTGTATTTTCTTCTGCCAATTCATTGTACCTCGTCATTCAACCTTAATTGGTACATGGAATCAAGCGTTTTAATCCAAAGATATTTTCTTTCTAATAGTTTTTGATTTAATATTGACTTATTTTCTTCAATTATATGTTCTACAATAAATAATTCACAGTTTTTTATCATGTCCTATTAATCTCATATGCTTATGAAATATAGTTTGACTATTATACTGTACATTACATATTTAAAATATGCAACCTATTAATATATTTATATATTATATGTGTTGTCTAAACCTGGTTTTTAACATTTGATATGTTTTTTTTCAATATATTGCAATCCACGTATACACTGTATTAGATACACTACACATACGGTATTACAGTTACAATTATCATTTATAAAGAATTATTACAGCTAGATCAAAAAGCAGAGGAAATTTTTTATTGATATTTCGCTAACATCTGTTAGCATCGTTAGAAAATTACCTTATTTTATAAAGATGTGTAATTTGTATAATTTATGTAATTTTCTGAAGATGCTAACAGAAGTTAGCAAAATATTAATAATAAATTTCCTCTTTACTTTGATCCAGATCCAATAATTCGTTATCAATAATGGATCATTATCAACTATTTAAAATTATCATTTATATTTAACGAAAAACATTCGTTTGCCGTATTACTTACAAAGCAATTATTATTTAGAACATCACAAACTTTACCATTTTTCTGTCACATTTAAAAGATATTTTATTAAAATCGTTAGTACTTACGCATGCTTCGAATTTTGTTCTGTACATGTAGCCATTTTTCAAATACCCTGATCAAATACTCTGATCTAATACTAAGATCAAATACTTAGTATATAAATACTCTGTTCAAATACTTTAATCTGGATTGACCATTTTACAAATACTCAGATTTCTAACAGTAGACAATTAAATTTATCATTTTCCTCCTTATCAATTTCAGTATTTGAAATATACCCACTATAATCTATTTATGTCCAGATAAGGCTGCATCTTTGGATACGGCTCCGATGATGCTAGTAGTAGCTAGCGAAATGTGAAATAATTTTATATTTTGATTGATCCTTCTTTAAAATAAAAAAATTTATCCTCTAACTTGTCTTTAGAATGTGATCATCGAGCCGTTCCGCTGTATGAAGATTAAACATCGGTCTTAAATTGTAAAGCGAATACTGTCAAATCTATCGCGGAGACTTCAACATGGATATTTAAAGAAAAGATATATCTGTCGTGGTTGCTATGTTTTTATGGCACTTTTATTATCAATACTTATCAAAGTAATAATTAGTGAAGGAAATTTATCATACAATTAGCTAATTGCTCTAACTCAGATGTACTCACTTGTTCGATAGAAGATCGACGTTAGTATTTACAATAGCCCATTTGTATGGGCTTTTGTAAATAGCCCATACAAATGGGCTATTGTTAATTTTCATTCACCTTTGCGATATTCATGATAAGACGTGATAGCCTATTTTAATTATTGATATTTAAGTAAAAACGGCTTTTAACTCATAACAGAATGTGAATAGCTATGAAATATTTTTACAAAATACCTTCACTATGCATAATTAAACATCATTTGAGCGTTTTTGAGTTTATATGTTGAATAAAACAACTATTGAAGAATTTTTGGGGCAGGATCAAAAAAGAATTTTTTTATATTTATATTTAGCTAACTTTTGTTAGCATCAATCATGTGATTATTTAACATTTCTAAATGATTAATACTAGGAATATTAAATAAATGTTGAAGCAAATTAATAGATTGATGTTGTAAACGATTAGAAACAGTAAACTCGAAATTAATAGCAAAATTTCAAAATTGCCTACTTACCTTTCGTGAGAATTTTGAATTGCTAAAATTGTTGATGCCCACGTCAACTTTGATCATCGTAGAATTAATGTTTTCTTTATAAGCTTTTAAAAACAAAATAGCCGTTTTAGATTTCGATCGTTTGATTTCAATTTTATCCAAGCTTCCCGATAACTATGGACCAGTGGCTCTATAGCACTGTCGAATGATTGTAAATATTTGACTTTGATGATCAATTTTTCTTTAATGAATTTTGGAAGCAAGACCAAGAAAGAACAATTTTAATTTTAATATTTGGCTAAATTCTGTTAGCATTATATGACGCGAACAGAAGCTAGCGAAATATTAAAATTAAAAGTTTTTTGATCCTGCTCCCAAAATTCAATAAAGGTGGATCATCAAAGTCAAATATTTACAAAAACTATTATTCTGATTCATAATAATAAAGATTTTATTAAATCACAAAACATAAATGCAAAAATGGTCATAACAGTCAGTTATAGAGTGTCAGTTAAAGACAGAAACCACAACTGCAATTCATTTCTTTCTTGCAGTCTTCCCTGACTTCATGGTCTCAAACCCAGGTGGATCTGAGCCCCCAACCGATCCAATACGTCGCCTTCCGATAAAGACTCGGGGTCTTTCACCCCCACACGAAGAATCAAATCGGCGCGAACTATGCTGGGTAAACGAGAGACGAGGAGCTTAAGAAACCAAAGCCTTTGCTATAGGGGACGTCTTCTAGAAAAAAGACTAATTCCGAGATAGCCCATGTGCCCCAAAGGCGCACCTGGGTTTTCCCTTTCAACGACATATGCTGAGCCCGTTTCAGGGCCCATCTAGCTTTCTTCAGAATACTTTTAAGTCTATCCAGGTCAGCTTTCCACGACCAGTTCACCGTAACGGTGAACTCCAGGTATTTTACTCGACTTGTGAAGGTGGGGACACCACACCCCTGTTCTCTGTGTCCAGAGAACAGGGCTGTGGTATCATTAGCATACACCACAAGACGTTTTTCGCGTTTAAATATTTTGAATAGGTTAATGGAGACAGCAATATACAAGATAGGAAAAAGTGTGGAACCTTGAGGCACACCCAAAATAGGGTAGAACTGACGCGCATCAGGCGTCTTCATAATAAAATCGCTTGGTGTACAGCAGTATCTCCACCCTGTTCACAATTCTCGCAGACAACCCGAGGGACCTGAGATAAGAGATCACAAAGGAAATTAAGATGCTGTCAAATGTCTGAGAAAAGTCAAGGAAAGCAGCCACAGCTAAACGATAGCTATTCTCCCGACAAAACTGCTCCACTTCACCTACTGCTGAATGGATCGGCGACCTTTAACGAACCCATGAAAACCTGGAGGGATCAAATTACGCCTACTCAGATGGTCGCGGATTTTACGCGCAAGCGCTTTTTCGTAAATCGACACGAGGGCATTTTGAATCGAAATGGGTCGCAGATCTTTAGGGCATGAGCAGGATTTTTTCTTCGGAATAAAAACTGGCTTACTAATATTGATGCCTGCTACATCAGATAGGGATGCAAGCAGCATTGTGACGGCCACCTCTCTTCTCTGATCGGCTGTCAAAAGCTGACAGACACTAGAAGAAAGTGGAGCACGGATTCGGAGGTGCCCGGAAATGGACCCCAAGAGTTGAGAATTTCTGTGACAGATAGATCCCTACTCCTGAAGTTATCCCAAGGCGGGATTGGTTGAAGTGATTGCGTGACTCCATAGTTGTGTAGGGTTAGTGACTCCTCAAAAACGTTTTCAAGGCCTATACTACCGATCCAACCCGATGCCCTATCCTTCTAACAAACAAACTTCTCCTTCTTGAATATCTTCCAAAAGGAAGACTGAGAAGGGTTAAGACAAGCAATACTCGCCCTATTCCTACTCAGCTGGAATCTATATCTAGTGCTCCAGTATTCATTCGAGAGGGTATGTCTGGCGGAAGAAGAGAGATTAGGGAGGTTGAGCAATTTTGCTAGGATTTTGAGTTTTTTCGGAGTGTGATTGTATGAGTGACCTATATAGGTAGTCGATAGAATCGCGGTAGCTTACGAAGAGAGGTAGGTATTAAATTCAGTAAGACTCTTATTTCCTATTCGGGGAAAGAGTTGGATAGCCGCCTGAAAGAGGGCCACTCTGACCGGATCAAAGTGAAACCTCCTTCTAAGCAACGTATCCTCCTCAATTCTCCAACGAATTAGGTCATGAGAGGTGGACAATTGTTGGCGCGACTGCTCCGAACAGAGGGTTTAAGCAATTAGCTCGAGTGAAGCAGTAAAATGTTGAGGATTGAATTTGTTGTTGTGCAATGAAAAGTTGGGGAAGATGGTTTATGAATAAGATAACCGTTCCTAGTTCTGCGAAGTGCTCCGTTGATCCAACGACCAGTTATGTCGTTGAAGTCTCCAAGTATCATGTCATAGCCACTATCAATAATACCATCCAGGAGTTCATGGTTCTTGTGAATCCTTCCCGGACGTATGTAGACATTGGCTAGACTGAGGCGTTTACCTTTCTTAGAGAGTGAAACTACCAAACAAGACATGGATGGACACGAGTAATTAAATAGGAGGGAGGACTTAAACGAGCACTTAACTAAAGTCAAGAGTCCTTGAGAAGAAGATGAGTGAAGTGGGGTTATGTACGGAGTATAGTGGGAACTGATATGCTTTGGGATATATCGAGTAATGTCCTGGGGGAGACGGATATACCGCGTCTCCTGAAGGACTATAACATCTGCATCTCTACCAGATAAAATTCTAAGGGAAGAAGCACCTCCCGAATTCCACTAAAGGATATTTAGTGAAAAGCTCACGAGTACTCTGCATTTGATGGATTAGTTAGATGGGGGATTGCCTACCTAGACAGAGCTAAGTGCAGGGAGGATGCCCCCACCACTAACTCCATCCAGGGTCAGTACTTGTCGCTGGGCAATATCTTCATTTTCCCCTTTTTTGGTCTTGAGGAGCTTCCCGATCTTGATTGGGGGACGGGATGGGCCTAGCCCCCCCCCATTTCTTCGATACAGGAATAATCGATGACGCTAGCACTGTAGGATTCGTGTTAACGGCACCAATGGCCATCACTCCTCAACTTATTACTGCTCCATGAGAGGTGGTTGTGGAAACCCCACTGTACGGAGCAGTCGCGACAACATCTGTCCACCTCTCATGACTTGATTCGTTGGCGGATAGAAGAATATATGCTGCTTCGAAGGAGATTCCATTTTGATCCTATCAGAGTGGCCTTCTTTCAGGCAGCTATCCAACGCTTCACCAGAATTGGTAGTGAGTGTCTAACCGAATTTAATTCCTACCTCTATTCGAAAGCTACCGCGATGTTTTCGACTACCTACAAATGTCTAGTTTACAGCCCAACTCCGACAAAACTTAAGACCTTAGCGTATATGTTCCGTCTTACCAATCTCTCTGCTTCTGCCAGGCCAGTTCTCTCGAAAGAATATTGGAGCACTAGATTTAGGTTCCAACTTGATAAGGATAGGACAAGCATTGCTTCCCTTAATCAAGCCCAGTTTTCCTTCTCGAAGATATTCAAGAAAAAGAAGTTTGTCTGCTGGAAGGATATAACCTTGGGTTGGATTGGTAAAATAGGTCATGATAGTGTTTTTGAGGAATCCCTATCCCTACATAATTATGGAGCCGCTCAATCACCTCAACTAATCCCGCCTTGGGGAGACTTCAGGAGTAGAGATCTATCTGTCACTGATATTCTTAACTCCTGAATGCCGCTTCCGGGCACCTCTAGATACGTCGCTCCACTCTCTTCTCGTGTCTGTCAGCTTTTGACAGCTGAACAAAGAAGAGAAGTCGCCGTCACAATGCTTTTAGCCACCCCTTCCGATGTGGTCGGCATCAACATTAGTAGACGTGTTTTTATTCCAAAGAAAATTCTGGATCTTGTCCTAAAGACCTGCGGCTCATTTCGATTTAGAATTCCCTCGTGTCGATTTACGAGAAAGCGCTTGAGCGTAAAATCCGCAATCATCTAAGTAGGCGAAACTTAGTACAACCAGAATTCCATGGGTGCGTCATAGGTCGCTCGGTCCATTGAGCTGTAGGTGAAGTGCATCAGTTTTGCCAGGAGAATAGTCATCAACTTGCTGTGGCTGTTTTCCTCGATTTTTCTGCTGCATTTGACAACATATCCATTCCCTTTGTTATCTCTTCTCTCAGGTCCGTCGGGTTGCCTGCGAGAATTGTTAACAGGGTGGAGATACTGATGTACACCAAGCGATTCTATTATGAAGACGACTCAATGCGCGTCGGTTCTACTCTATTACGGGTGTGCCTCAAGGTTCCCCTCTTCTCCGATCTTATTTCTTGCTGCCTCCATTGGACTTTTTAAAATATTTACACGTGAACAACGTCTAGTGGTATATGCTGATGATACTACAGCCCTGTTCTCTGGACGCAGGTGCAAAGACGTAGTTTCGGACATCAGTCGATTCTTTTTAAGATTAAAAGACCAGTTAACCCGGTCCAATCTTATGTTAAACTCTGCCAAACCGCAGGTTGTAGTCTTCCATGGCACCCTTGCTACAAAGCAAAAACTTAAGAGATTAGCACTCTCTGCCCTCTCCTCCACATCGACTAATCAACCTCCCCCTACCTTTACGAGTCGAGTAAAATACCTTGGATTCACCGTTACGGTGAACTGGTTGGCGAAAGCTGATCTGGATAGACTTAAACGTATCGTGAAGAGAGCTAGTTGGGCCCTGAAACGGACCCAGCATATTCATTAAAAGGGAAAACCCAAATTCGCCTCTGGGGGACTTAGGCTATCTCGGGATTAGTCTTATTTTCTAGAGGACGTCTCCCAGAGCAAAGGCTTTGGTTTTTTAAGCTTCTCGTCTCTCATTTACTCAGCATACTCCGCCTCGATTGAACTCTTCGGGGGGGGGGTTGAAAGACCCCGGGTGGTTTAGTCGGAGTGCGGCGTGTTGGATTGGCTAGAGGGCTTAGATCCCACTGGACCTGATGCCATGAAGACAAGAGACTACAATAGATTAATTAGAAACTTTTTGACGTTGGTTTTTAATTGACTGACATATATTACCTTGTCTTTATTTATTAAGAAAATCTTTATTTATTTACATAAATGTGGATGAAATTTATTCAAAACGTACATGTCAGCGTTAATTATAGTATATTCCCGAAATGTTATTCTGTGCTTTTAGTATATGTAGATAAGGATTTCAGTTTGGAATGACTGATTTAGACAAATTATAGCGAAATGTTTTGTTTATGGATGACAGATTTAGGCAATAGTCCGAACTTCTTTACAAAATATTTTATAAATAATTCATTTTTTGCAAAAATGAATTAATATTTTGTGTTTTTACTCTTATCTGTGTAGTTTTTCTTATACTAATCGATTGTACATATTTAAACATTGTAAACTGTTCTCAACTGAATATACGAACACAGTAAAAAGTAAATGAAGTGTCAAGATAAATTTAAAAATGTGGATAACCTATTCTTAAATTACAGGGAAAAACTTGTTTTTAGCTAGTAAAAGCGAAAATTAACGTAATATTAAATAACATCGGTAAGCAGTGTTAATAATTAGGGGGTATAAATAATAATAAATTGTCTGATAAATGAAATGCTAGATGCAGGATTAGCATAATCCTGCATAATGATCCTTAATGTTAAGGATAATGTAGCTTTGAAAGTGGTGATTTGCTTACAAAATGAACAACAAAATGCTAATTCAACGTAATGTCATGCAAGTCTTGAAATAATAGCTTATGTAAACAATTAATTATGAAATAACAATTACAAATGAATTACTAATGCATATTAGTGTGATGTATTGCCGATATTTGGCATTCAAAATTACGAACTTGATAAATAAAAGACGATAATAGTTTTTTATAATTTTTATTTTAACGATATTTCCGTCCAGACAATAACTGCTATATTTAGCTCTAACTCTGTTTAGGTCTTAATTAATTTAAAATATATCGAATATTTAATTAAGAGCAAGTATCGACAGCCACAGTATATTTTGCTTGTCAGGAACAAACTTACGTCTCAGAAAAATAAATTCTCGCGCTGAAAGACTCAACAATTCAACTCTTCTAATTCGCAAGGAAAAAGTTACATTATCTTTTGCCAGTTGTCTACAATAATGCCTGCTTTGATTTTACATAAATGTATTTATTGATTGGAAATAGTAACTTAAAATATTTTAATTTCATTAATCGACGAATTATAATGAAAGCGTAAAATTTCTTACCTTTATAGAATTTTACTGATTAAATCAGCTAACTGAGTCTACGTATTGTTATATAATTATAAAATAAACAAAACATAATAATGCTAAATCAAAATTTAATAATTAAATAATAAAATTAATAATTGTTTTTAGATTTTCTATAATTTTAATCAAGTTAAAAAATAAAAATAAAAAATAAAATTTAAAATAAACGTCATTTTTATGAATTGACTAATAAATAACAGACGTTGTATCAGAATAAGAATTAGAGGTCATCAGGAGGAACTGCTATGCTATCAGGTTTCGGCCCCTAACTCCTCTACCCAACATAGCAGCGGGGCCAAATACATGCTAATGATGTATTTCCTCTGAAATAACTATCTAGTATCTTATTCTAATGCAAAGTATATTATTTATTATTCATCCATAAAAATTTGCCACTTAAGAGTTTAAATTTATTCTTTATATTATTGTGTTGATTTATATATTTTACTATTTTCTGCTTGATGTTATTTTTATAGTAACCTAGTTTAAAATATGTATCTATTAAATTATTTAAATGATTTTGAAGAAAGCCAATATCATTACAAATTGTTGCAATTCTTAAAATTTCATTATTTAATGTATTATATTTTATATTATATGGTATGCATGAATGCTCATGCAAAAATATGTTTCTTGTAAATTTAAATATGTCATCTTTACGATATAAATTAAGTAGTTTTAGTTAATGTTAATTTAATGTTCATATCTAGATATACACCTTCTTTATCATTAATATTGGTTTTGTTAAGAATAAGGCTTTCTGGATAAATGTGCTCACTAATTGAATAAAAATTATTCTACAAATGACAAATGTTTCGATGAAATAAGAGCATTAAAATATTCTGAACAAATGTCGTTGAACAAATGTTCAACAACTTGTTAGCATTAAATGCTTAAGTAAACATTTAATGCCCGGATATTTTAGCACTTTTTGTGTTAAATTAAGTAACCGGACTTACAAATAAGGCTTAGAAAAAGCTTATCAATCTAATATTTTAAAGTGTTGATCATATTAACGAAGTAACAAAGTGCAATAGTAATTTTGCATGTGCATCAAAATTCTATTTTTTACTATTAAACACTAGGAATCTTCGACCTTTCAACTATGTTTATTAAACGATAATCGACTTTATAGAGCAAAATTTTGAATAGATAGACAAACATCCTTAATTTGCTATAAATTTTTGTTTTTAATGGATTGATTCTATTACAATATTAAAAACTTTAGATCGGACATGATTACTACGAAAAATATTATTATAGTATTATCTTAAGTGCTAATGTACCTCGTCCAGTTGGAAGGTTAATTGAAGAAATGTAATTTCTGCCTTTCCTTATGCGTTGATTATTATAGTCTATTACCAGCGATCCACCTTTAATACATCAAATAACAGAAATTTGTGAATAACATTTATAGCGTTTTCGGAAATGGAAATTTGGACTAACAAAATTCTTACTTGATGCTTTTTGACACTGCTGCGGTGCTCCTTTTTGATTGTTAGTATCGTTACGTGAATTGTCTTCCTTTAATAGTTCGTTACACCATGATCGAAAGGAAAATACCCTGCACACATTTTTGAATTTGTTTAAAACTTGTATATCCTCGCCTTCGATATCAAGATCGCTAGATTCCGAAGAACTAATTTGCAATGAACTATTGGATGTGTGTATTGATGACGGCATTGCTGTTGTACTTAGTTGTTCTTCATATCTAAAATGAAAATATCACAATTTAAGCGAGATATTTTTAAGTTTGTCGTGCTTTAAAATCAATTAAAGTATATTCACAATGTAAGGAATTATATATAATCTTTACAAAATAAAAGCGTCAAACCATAATAGTATCAAGTATGTTAATTGTTCAAACGGATATATAATGATGGTGCACTGATGTGATTAGTAAACAACAATCCAGAATTTCTTACAAAATGCAACAATTATAGAAAATGATGTTGCTCGATAGACTTGCCTTTGTTTCACGACTTTTAGCCACAATGCCACTTCTAGACATGGTGACTGAATGTCGTGAATCAAAGTCCAGCCTATTAAGCAACACCATTTTATACAAACGCTGTATTTCGTAAGAAATCCTGGACCGTTGTTTAATAAGCACATCCGTGCACCATTAGTATACATGCCGTATCGATTAAGGATCAAACGAGTGCAGAAACAACGTCCATCCAGTGTTTAAAAATGGTCCGCACAGCAATTCTATCTGGTAAAGATCACAAGCCTCAGTCAATTAAGCAAAGTGTCGGAAACACCTTCATTCACAATGTCACAGGCAAACGAAACGACAAATAGGCGCTTCATTCCACTGATGAGTGTGGCCGGGTACTACTTCATTTCGAATCTGATGTGGTCGTCTAGAAGTGACACGGTGACTGAAAATCGTGGGTCAAAGTCTAGCCTATCAAGCAACACCATTTTCTATAAATGTCGCATTTTATAAGAAATTCTGGACCGTTGTTTACTCAGCACATCCGTGCACCACTATTATACATACCGCATCTATTAAGGATCCAACGAGTGCCGCGACAATTCAGCAACGACATCTGTTTAGTGTTTAAGAATGGTCCGCTCATCAATTCGATCTAGTAAAGAGCGTAAGCCTCATCAATTAAGCAAAGTGTCGGAAACGCCTTCATTCACAATTTCACACAGGTAACCGAAACGGCCAGAGAGTACTTCATTCTACTGATGAGTGTTGCCTGGTACTCCATAATTTCGTTGATGAAGTAGTCGTCTAGAAGTAACAATGAGCCTGCAGCTCGTTGATCGAAACCAGTTTCAATAGCCGACTACATTGAATACATTACGAATTCCATTCGGAATCCTGGCCGTTGTTTCATTCTGCACAGCCGGACTTGAATTCTATATTCCGAATTCAGTTTTGGATCCAACGAGTAAAGCAAACAGTCCGCAGCAACCTCTGCTGGGTAGATAATGATGGTTTGCACAGCAAATGTTCTGGTTTTAGAGTTAAAGCCTAAAAACTATGAAATTCTTTCGCGGTGAACAAGTGAAGTGACATTTTGATAGAGATTGAGCAAGTTGATAATTTGTGAATGAATTTTTTTCTGAAGCCTGATAAGCGGCACTAGTAAACATTCAATTGTTACATTTTCTATATATAATAAAACAAATCATACTATAACTTAATCACGGCCGTGATTAAGTAAAAATTCCTGTAGTCTGGTTTCTTGTATTAAATAATATTATCCTAAGTCTTTAAATGACTTCATACAATATTTTGAGTTTGAATAATTATTATCACATATTACCATTTCTGGGATCTTCACTCTTTAGGCAATATCGAGCAAAGAATTATGTAAGTAATTCAATTGCATTTTAACTAGATTTACTACTTACTTGTTAAGATTATTTCCATCATGTATACGTTAAAATTTGACCACATTTGCTGATCATCTTTAATAAACCGCGATTTTTCACGATAATATTTTCTTTTGAAATACATATATTTTACTTCATAGTGTGAACACGTCCATAAGTTGTCCTTTCAATGATCTGTTTAGTTCATTTAATAGGGTAAATATCTGACAGATATGCATGCTTTGCAGGACATTCATTGCTTTACAAGAATTTTTTTAACTTTAGATTATTTTGTTGCTGAACAAATATTTTGACACTGGCACGGTGAATAGTCGAATCAATATTTTACCCCTCGACAGCCACCTAACCTCAACACGAGAAGAAGATAAGTATACTAGGATCAATTTATTCACAAAGTGCCTCAAAGATTTTAGAATTAAATGCTTCATGTCAAACTTATTTTATAATTTCAATGACATTTGATAATACTATCTGTAGTTCTGGTTACATTTTTCGCCCCAAGTTGTTCTTAATAGATAATAAAGGGTGTAGATAACGTGTCTGGATGACCAAATTATTTGCCTTTGCAGCAATTTCTAAAAAACGTCTAGTCATCTCGACGGTCTCTTCGTTGTATATCCCAATACAGTATTTCAGTCAATTAACTGTTCAAAAAAATAGTATAAAGAGCTTCGAAAATTTCAGAGCTGGTTGTTTTACTCTGCAAACGAAACGAACATATTCGTTCTTCGTATAACTCTCTTTCATATTCAAGCCTCATAAAACATAGAATGAGTACTTTGTTTGTAATAAGTCGATTCGTCTAGTTATATTGGATAAATCAATGTATTTTTCAGCATTTTTGTTAACAAACCCCTAATGTTTTCAGTCATATCTTCGATTCTGGGCTTGATAGTATTAGCGGAAATAGGATTTTTTTCAATTTCTAAACAGCATGAACTCTTAAAACCTATTACCATGTTATTAATATACATGACTTAATTAATTCTTGTCCAATCGTATAGGCCTTTGCACTTCGCGATCTGATTCGGCATGATATAGGCAGCCTTTAGTAAAGATTTATATTTCATTGCAATATTTTTACACTGCAACTTGTTTTTTCTTCATATTTTCATGCATTTTTTAAAATATTAAGAGGGATTTATTCGCTAAATTCATGCTTTAACTTTAAGTATCTTTCAAGTTTAAGTTTTAATGCATCGTTATATAAGCTTCCAAACCATACTACAATGAGAGGTTTTGGACCCAAATTATTATCAGGTTATTTAATCAATCAAAGTTTTTAGTAAGAAAATAATATTTTCATTATACTGTTCATTTTTTTCTCCATCTCTCTTTTCGACTTTCTTTTCACGATGTCTGATGAAAAATGTGGATAATCTGATTAATTGATTGTTTTAAGGCTAGGTGAAATGCTATAAATGTTATTATTATCGTTCTCAATGCCTTTCGAATTACTAAGGATATGCAAACTATTATTTTGATTTTTCCACTTATTATGGGTTTAATTTATCCAAATCTAAATATTTCAATAAATATCAAATGAAAGCAAATGTGCACATGATTATGATTTAAGATCAAACCTGTTTAAACAAACACCATTATACAAAATAAAATTTGCAAACCTAATATTAAGAATTAAACTAATATATTAAATATATTTTATATTAAACTTGATAAGTCCGTACGCCTATCTTTAAATGCTTCAAATGATATACATATGCCACATACATGGTGTGAAAATTTAAAAGACTGCAGAACAAGACAAGACAACACATGCAGATGCGGCTGTAGACTTATTTACCATGACGTTAATAGTAAAATATATAAATCAACACAATATTATTAAAAATAAATTTAAACTCTTAAGCTGAAATGTTTTATTAATGGATAATAAATAATATCCTTTTTTAGAATAAGATACTTGATTATCAAATTTCCTCAGAATAAATACATCATTAACATGTATTTGACTCCGCTGCTATGTTGAATCAAGAAATCGGGACCGAAACCTGGCAACATAGCAGTTCATACTGATGACATGAAATCCTTATTATACATCGTATATTATTTATTAGTCAATTCATAAAAATTAACATATTTTCAATTTAAATTTTAAAATTTAGCTTGATGTAAATATAAATTGTATAAAATCTAATATAATTACTTATTATTAATCTTTATTTTTATTTATATGTAGTATAAAATACGTAGACTCAGTTATCTAATCTGATTTATTAAGAAAATTCCAATCTGGATAACTTTGTTCACATATTGATTAAAATTTATTAGATTGAAATACACATATATCATCAAAATATCTAAACATATATTTCAAAACTTTATATTGTTTAGTTATATTTTTTAAATAATTATGAATATATTCTACTTTTATGACAACATATACTATTTTTAAATAGTTATGAACACACTTTATTTGTCTAAATCTAAATGTCCCTACTTTTAAAAAATTTTGATTTATCAAAATATTTAAGGCTTCTATTAATTCAACTTTATCTAAACATTTATATTTACTTGATGTTTGAATTTTTGTTAGATAGGCGTTATTGTTATTATAGCATATATACGATACATATAAAACATATTTATCGGAAATAATTTTGCTGCAACTTTTATTTACTGACACAAACAGAAAAGTTTAAACCTGCACGATATAAACGGTACGGTTTGCTTACTCAAACCGACTCAGTTATCCGATCAAGTTTGTTTTACTGACAAGTTTTTATTGACGTGTGATCATTGTTTTCTCAGTAATATAAACTCAGAATGTAGTGATTTAAGTTTAGAAACAATTATTACAAGTCATTGTTATATAATGGATAAGAAGGGTATAAAAATTGAATCAAATAATAAAACTATACCTATATTATATTGGAATCCAAAATTATATAAAAATCCAATAAAACCAAGATTCATATGTAGTGCTTTTAAATGTACATTAAAACCACTTTCTGTTTATATGAATAAAATACTTAAAGTAATTAAAACACTTTTAAAAATATTGTAAGGCATTCAAAATTAATACTGGTATAAAACACTATTTCAGTATTAATTCTACAAAAGAATTTTTAGAACACACAAAAGGAATAATTTTCAGGATATAAATACGTACGATTTTAGTACGCTTATTTAGTATGTTTATTTTATAATTATATAACAATACGTAGACTCAGTTAGCTGATTTAATTTATACAAATCTAGATTTAGCAGATATTAAAGATGCATTAGAAAAACTAATTAATCTTATATTCGCATCTATATTAATCCTATAGCGCATATCTAACAAAAATTAAACCATCAAGTAAACATAAATATATGGATAAAATTTAATTACTAGAATCCTTAAATATTTTAATAAAGCAAAATTATTTAAAGGTAGGGACATCTATATTTAGACAAATAAAAGGTGTTCCAATGGGTGGTAATAGTAGCCTAATTATAGCTGACTTATTTTTAAGCTTTATAGAATATGAATTTGTTCATAACTGTTTAAAAAATAAATCTAAATTATATAAAGATATGAAATATGTTTCGATACATTGATGAAATATGTGTATTTAATTCTAGCAATTTTTATTCAATTAGTGAACAAATTTATCCATTAAGCCTTATTCTTAACAAAACCAATATTAATGATAAAGAAGGTGTATATCTAGATATGAACATTAAATTAACATTAACTAAAACTACTATTAATTTATATCGTAAATACGACATATTTAAATTTACAAAACATATTTTTTGCATGAGCATTCATACATACCATATAATATAAAATATAATACATTAAATAATGAAATTTTAAGAACTGCAACAATTTGTAACGATATTGGTTTTCTTCAAAATCATTTAAATAATTCAATAGATACATATTTTAAACTAGGCTACTATAAAAATACCTTCAAGCAGAACATAGTAAAATATATAAATCAGCACAATAATATTAAAAATAAATTTAAAATCATTAGCAGAAAATTTTTATGGATGGATAATAAATAATATACTTTGTATTAGAATAAGATACTAGATAATCGAATTTAATCAGAGGAAATACGTCCTTAACACGTATTTGGCCCCGCTGCAATGCTGGGTAGAGGAGTTAGGGGCCGAAACCTGATAGCATAGCAGTTCCTCCTGATGACCTCTCTATTTCATTATAGGAAATACTTTATTAGCATGCATTTTGGCTGTCCGCTGCTATATTTGGTCGATGAATGGCGGCCGAAACCTAATAACATAAAAGTTTCGCCTGATGACTTTTAATCCTTATTCTGATGCGTCGATTATTATTTATTAGTCAATTCATAAAAATTGCCTCTTTTAAAATCTAAATTTTAAATTTTAACTTGATGTAAGTTATATGATATCTCATATAACAATTATTTATTATTTATAATTATTTATTATTTAATTATTTAGTATTTAATAAATTTATTTTGATCATTATTTTTTATTAATAAATATTTTATATACGTATACTCAGTTACCTGATTTGAGTTATTATAACTATTAACGTTTTATAAATATACACTTATTCCTACAAATAGAATTACGCTTCAATACATCTTAAAGCATAAGCTGAAGTAACAGTAAGTATATTTACCATATTCCTGCCGATCAGCTAAATTTTCTCGTGGACCAAAGTGTTGGTCTGCGGACCCCCACTTTGGCTACCGCTGATTTAGAGAATTACCGGGATGTATGCACACTCAGCAAGTTAATAAAAATGTTTGATGCGTCTGTGATCCACTACTATTATTCGGAAATTACCTTTTAGGCATTCGATTGACGATTTAATCCCGTGGCTGGCAATCTCTTAAGTCATTTAAGTCGTGGCTATCATTCTGTCAAGTCATTTAAGTTGTGGCTGACATTCTGTCAAGTCATTTAAGTTATGGCTGGCATTATAATTACTAAAAGTAATGTATCAACATATTCGTTTGATTGTTTCTTTATTGTTCACTTGTAGACTATATGAACATAAATCTATCGTGCACTAATTGTCTTTAGGTGTTTAATTGTCTTCAGTTTGTGATTTGTGCCCTAATCTGCCAGAATAAGATTTGCACTATTTTGCAAAACTAAACAACATTCATTTGCAACCATCGTAAACTAACTAGATGCAAGATAAATATTTTATTTAATGATACACTTGACTATTGTACATGAAAACATCACTTATTGAAGTACTACAAAGTCAATGTACCACTTAAAAGTCACATTATTTACTGATAAGTCAATTATGTTACCATTTTTATTCTACGAGAAATTCCCTCAATTATCTTCAATTCGCATTAATAGTATATTGTGATTTGCTTCTTCAATCGTTTAATAATTAATAATCGTTTAATTATTCTAATTAATTTTCACTAACTATAGCGCTAAAGTCATAAACGCTTTTTATCATATTACCGAAGCTTAAACTAAGAGCCATTTGATGTATATAACTGACTCCAATTTATAAATTGGTCCGAGGTAGGCCAAACATTAACTATGGCATGGATAAAATGCTTTTTGATTGTAAAAGTATAATGAGAATCTACACCGTTGAAAGCAATGCCTATTGATTCTCTTATATGTGGTTTGACGATAATCACTGTTTGCGGACTAGGTAATTCAAAAAGTTTGACGGTGGAAATAGCGGTCATCTAGACGACATCATATTCTGATTGCATTATCTTCAAATCTACACCATATAATGATTGCGTTGTCTACAAAGCCTACACTATATTCTGAATGCGTTGTCTTTCATAATAAAATCATATTTCGAGAATAATTTCTAAGTTTTATAAAATATTAATTCAGTATTACTTAAATTTACAAATTTGGAAAGCTGATTTCTTGGCAAGTGAAGGCAAACCTACTGTAATATTTTTTAACAAATTTAGGGAAATAAGTGGTGGATAAGATTAAATACATTTTCAGCATTTTAAGTGAACAGTAAAATCCATCCTTCTAAGCAAATGATGGGTTAAAGATGATTAAGAAATGTATTGTGTGATTTTATATAAACTTGCGAGAATATATTTTAGTTCAGAAAATAGGTGCTGAAATAAAAAAAATATTGAATATATGTGGATCATCTTGACAATCCTGCTCATACGTTTTACAACACACGAAATAATATACAAAATTGATGCTTGAATTAGCTAAAATAATCATTCATTTGTACAATTATTTTTTGCATGATAGTAGTTCTATAGTTCATGATGAATAGTGTAAGAAAATTCCAAATATTTGACTAAGTTAGCAATCTCTCAATCCGAATCTGCAAGATGGATTGCTCTATTACGCATGTTGTCAAATTAACAAATTAATGATACTACTTGCCATAATCCATTAGGCGGATACGATTTATATTTTTAAATAATAAAACTGATGGGGAAAGAATATATAAAGTTTATTGACTAGTTTCGATTTATGCCTTTATGCATATTATAATAAAGGTATAAACCGAAACTAATCAATAAATTTTATACTCTTTTCAAACATTCACATGAACTGGGTTCAAGCAACACCATCACTTATGTTACTTATATAGCTGCATCCCATATGTAGACATATTTTTACTTTTAGGTAATCATAACCTTAAAAAATATTAAAATTAAGTAAATCTAAAACCCGAGATGGAACAATGTAATTCGCAAAATTGCATACTAACCATTAAGAAAACGATACTGATATTTATTTAATTAAAAATTTAGTTGAATCGTTTAGCTATCTGAATTATCTGAAACAGAAAAATAGCGTGTTTTAAAATTTACACATTCAAACTGTCAAGTGTCCTGTCTTCACCGGCGACAACGGAAGCCGAGTCGGAGTGCGCAGTATCACGAAGAATCCTTCATATATAATTGTGTATATTATTTTTATCTAATTTGTCACTCAGGAAATCATTTAATATTAGAATAACTATTGTCTTCACATTCTGTTGTCAGATAACTAAATTATTTATCGATTATATATTTATCTGAAACATAATGATAGCGTGTTTTCAAATCTACACATTCTGTTATATATTAAAAGAAACTTAGATACTTGTTATTGGAAACGCGTATAAAAAGATGCAGGATTTAAGATGAATCAAATTTTAATTTAGAGGTTATACATCCCAGAGTCCTTTCTTTTCTAACAGTAATCTGATATATTTCATATTAAGACGAATAAAAATACGATACTTGAAAATGTCTTATATCATTAAATGCATTATATAATATCGTATAATGTATTATATTGTATTTTATTCATTTTTTATGGTATGTATTTCCTAGTTAGAAAATTTTTTCGTTCATTAGAATATGGGAATCAACGAATACTCATTTTTATTATTGCTTTAATTATTTTACTGTTGAAATTGAAAAACCAGAATAGAAAATTCTATTTTCAATGTTTAAAATCAAACAGTTTTATTTTAAACATACATCATAAACAATGTTTTATTTATAATTTTAATTTTAAATTTTAACTTGATGTAAATATAAATTGTAAAAAAAATCTTATAAAATTATTTATTATTTATATTTATTTTTGATTTATATATCGGATAAAATACGTAAACCAGTTATCTGATCTGTTTTGTTTCCATGATTTTTTCTGATTGCTGATGTATGTGATTTGACACGAATGCAATGGGATTTTGCAAGCTACGTCGCTGAAAATGTTTTTATCTTTATTCTACAGAGAACAATTTTATTAGATATTGAATTAAAGATAAGAAGTTAATTATTTTGAAACGAACAGTAAAATAACGTAGGAAATTAAATTATTATTCTACACAAGCCATTTGTCGATTTAGCTATTTCGTCTGTTCAGATATCATTAAGTCAATTTATTATTAATTTAAATCAAAGTGAGCAAAGCTCGTTACAAGGTGAGTCACAATTAGTAAGTTTAAATTAAAATAAAGAAAAATGTCCGGTTAATGATGCAACGAAATCATTCAGCTGTCGTTTGAACGCAGTTTTCGATTTACAGGTTACCATGTAAGCAGGTAGATTATTCCATTTCGTGTGCACCCAATTTCGTAAGCCTCTACATACATCTCTGCTTGCCACAATATGAAAGCAGTGATCTCTGATTGTTGATTTCTTGCGGATGGGGTAAATATCTGTCAAAGGATGATCGTGACGATTTACGGCGCTCCATGTCATCATCAAGTGTGACCGTTTGAATAGTTTATGTGAAGATGAGCTAACAGTATGCTCGCTCAAACGATTTCATGGATTCACAATTCTTTGTATAAATTGAATTGGTTTGGTCCGTACAATTCGGCTACAACTGAGATAAAAGGAATGACCCCGCAAACTTCGGGTAGATCGAATATTCAAGAGTCCTCGCAGAACGTGATGTTCTTAATGAAATATTTCCCACGTCAGGTAATATCTAGCGAATCTCAAAAATTGCGTACAAAAAACATTTAGAGCCCTGAGTATGTCCCATATGGAAGTACTCTTACCGAATGAACGAGCATTGTTGCCCGACCCAGCACATTTTTAAGTCGAGTGGACTTATCAACCGTTCTAGGATATGAACCTTGAGATGCATACATTAAGTCACTGAGAATGAATGCATTTGTAAGTGATTTAAATGACAGGGATTAAGAAAACTAAACGTTCGGCGAATCAGACCTACCATACGCATAGCTTTGGCACTTACATAATCAGTGTGTTGAGTAGACAAATCGTTGGCGATTTATATACCAAGATTCTTTACGTGTGAAACTATTTCGATGTGCTGACCACCTAGATTATATGTCGGCTCTGGAGCATCATTACAAGAAAGTATACACATGCAAACACACTTCGATACATTAATAGACAAGCCGTTGAAGCATGTCCTTTTAGAAATTCTGTCAATATCTTATTGGATGATATCCATATCTAAATTCGACCTAATTGCTTGCCAAATTTTAGCATCATCCGCATACAAAAGTGAATCTGAACTCATAATACCGAGTAAGTCGTTCACATAAATACAGAATATCAGTGAACCCAATACCGAACCTTGAAGGACGCTAGCATGAACGGGGTATCGATCAGAAAAATACAATTAACCCTTACTTGATACGGGTGGTGTGATATGAAATTACCTACCCAGCGAATAATAACTTGGCAAATACGTCATATTCTTGGATGTGCAGTTTAAACGTCGATAAATCAGAAAGCGAAACCCACTTTTCCTCAGAAGGACAATATTTTCAATTAAAACAGTAATTTATTCTCAAGAGGTGTATACATTTGTGAAAGGCTATTAATATATGGTCTTATATTTTGACTGATATTTTGTTCATCCATAATACAAGCGATTATAAGCTTAAAAGCTATATGATATACGAACTCATCAGTGACATACAAAATAATAGCCGAAACCACGTATTTGATATGGATTAAAAAGTATACATAACCTTATTGCTTAAGAGTACACTAGTTTTATCAAGGACTAAAAATAATAAAGGTTTTCTTAATAAATAACAACTGTAAAAACGAAACATGTAGAAAAACAATCGAAAATAGCCAGTTGTTAAAAATTCGTTCGCTTCTTTAACTTTGTTACGGCCTTAGGTCCATCGGGATCTGAGCTCTCCAGCCAATCCAACCTGCCGCTATCCGACTAAAACACCCGGAGTCTCTCAAAAGTGTTACCACCGTTTGATATTGCTACAAAAGTACGTTTGTTTAACCGCTATTTATGTAGCGCAAACAATAGTTCACTATTTATTAAACTTTTGATAACGTAAAAATTAACCTTCTGGTTGTGGCACAATATTATCCTCACAGGTATTGTTCCTATTCTTGATACAGCAGAACGCTACTAATCAGTCTGGGTGGGTCTAATCAGCTGCTGACCCAGATCTACATTTCACGTTTCGACCCTTATTATCTGCTTACTCCTTACACTGGTGCTGATCGTATTTGAAACGTGAAATATAGGTCTGGTCAGCAGCTGATGATACCCATTCAGACTGATTAGTAGCGTCCTGATGTATCAAGAATAGGAACAATACCTGTGAGGATAATATTGTGCCACGACCATGAGAATTTCAGCTCACAGATGCATTCAAGTTAAAGTAAAAATTAACCTTTTCGTTCACGTCTATTGTAGTCTCCATCTTTGATGTATGATAGGCTAACCAGATTATCGATTATTCGTCTTCATGACCAGATAACATTCATCCTTTATTAGTTCATTATTTTCGTCACTTTATAACTCTATTGACGAAGCTGTTTCAACTGTCGCTTGAGACGTGTGAACTTCCGCTGCTAGACTGGAAATGCGTTGTTGTTTCATTATTAAAGAGGGGTGAAATTCACTTTCCTGAAAAATACAGACCTATAAGCTTAACCAATATTGTGAGCAAAGTATTCGAATTAATTATTTGTAAATACAGTGAGTTTCTTATAAAGCATGAAACTTATAAACTGAATCACGTGGTTTCACAAATGGTAGGTCGTGCTTATTCAATCTGTTTTGTGCAAGAGAATAGTGAGTCATCAGTGTTTCTAAGGGTCTAGCTGTGGATTGTATCTTCCTAGATTTCGGCAAGGCTTTTGATCGTATATGCCATTGTCCTCTCTTTTCGAAGTTCTTCGAAATTATAGCATCAATCCAATTGTAGTGAATTGAATTAAGAGTTTTTGTCGCATCGATCCTATTGTGTCCCCGTGGGATCGAGATTATCTCAATCTCGTGACTTCATATATGGTTTTCCTCAAGTTTTGTTCTTGTGCATATTCTATTCAATATTTATTTGAACACATTACTGGCTCAGTCGCGCCGCAGACACCTAGTTTTTGCTGGCGATTAATTTGGACAGAAGTTGAATTATAAGTAGAAGTATACCCATTGAATTTAGACTTAAATTTGATTCACTAATGAAGTTGTCGTCCTGTATTCGCCCAAATTTTGATAAATGGGTTCACTTATGGTTTGGTAAGGGTATAGTGTCTTCTCGCTATATGTTGGGACCGTGTTTGGCCAGCTCAGTATTTTTCACAGGTGATCTAAGTATCGTTGTTCAATCATCGTTGAAAATGCACATGAACACTTATAGTATATGTTCTAAAAGCCAACAGATTATGTATATGCTGAAAAAATCATTTTGTTCGTTAAATGTTGAGTGATTCAATGCGTTGTTCAATGCTTTAATATGTCTTTATAGAATATGAAGACATTAAATATGAAGAATATGAAGATATATTCTGTCTTCATATAATATGAAGACATATCAGGCCGCTTTTCTGTGTATCCAAAGTGAAATGGAGTATCTTGATAACATTCTTAAACGCGGATCTAAGTTATGTACAACACTAGCTCGCATGTCTTACGCGAAGCGTCTCGTATATCTAGACTATACGAGACTTACTATATCTGGACTTGATTGCGATGTATAAAATTGTCAAGTGTTATAACGGATTCTCTAATGAATGTGTAATTTTCAGTAGACGCAGTTGTCAACGTGGTCATAGTTTGTGTATTAGGACCTAATATCTTGAGAAATACCCGCATGTGCATAGATTGTCACATCGAGCCCTGAAGTGGGGAACATGTTACCTGAAGAGTTAATATGCACAAATTTGATCAATGAGTTCTGAAAATCAGTCCGTAATTGGATTGCTCTTCCTGATCAATGCAGCGTTCGAACTACATACCCAAGAATCTGATCGTTTTTATTTTAATTTTTCGTTGTTTATGTACATTTTACTGTCGTTCAGTTATTGATGAGCAGGCAAAATAGCCCTTGCGGCTAAAGCCTTGTGTTGTAATAATAAAATGGAAAAAATTCGAATTTCTTGAAAAGAATTTATCGCAAATAAAAATATTAAAAATAACTGGTTTTATTCATTCCATAAACTTCTAATTTTAGATCATGATCAATGAATATGAAATAAATTTATTAATTTTTGTTTCGCTAGCTCATCAATAGAAAAGACATTTTTATCACAAACTGTTTTAAACATTATCTTATTTTGCAATTTATATGCAATTGTATATAAACGAAAAATTTTTAATATTCACATTTTATGATAAAATTGCTTTCTTTCTCTGATAATAATAGCAGAAGCCAGCGAACTTAAAAAATTAACAAATTTAATTCTTATTTCGTTGATCTTGCTTTAAAATAAAGACAAATATTTTTCATAATTTAAAAGGTGCAACTACACTACTTTATTATGAAGTAGAAAACTACATCATAAACATGGGACAATATAATAAGAAGTGGTCTAAACATTCATTTAAGTCGCTCAATCTTTTTTAAACGGGAATATATACTCCCAGAAAAATATTTACGAAACATTTATTTATTCATCCACAACCTTAACTGACAAATCGTGAAGTAAACTATTTTTTTCAATAATTATGAGTATTTTGACCCTCAAGTGGAAAATTTTGAGGAATGTAAATATCATACCGTGCCAGAATCAGATATTACTCTAGATAATCACATTCCATTAGATAAAACACATTGTTGGCATGTATTTGGTTCCGCTGCTATGCTGGATTGAGAAATAGGAGTCGAAATCTAATAATATAATAGTTACTTCTGTGACCTCTAATCTTTATTCTTCTAACAAATAAACTGTATAATATTAATCGATTGATAAAATAATGGATTATAAAAGTTCTCAAGATAAATATATATGTGGTTTCATTACCACCAGCAATGAAGGAGCTTGGCCTTTGTGCGCTCGATAAGATTGCTTTTAAATCCTACTTGCTAGGTCATGGCGAGCGAATTATTCGTGATGAATACTCTCACAAGTGTTAATTCCTAGTACATGAATGTTGTGTACTAGAAGGACTCATTGATCTGTCTAGAGATGCTGAACTTTAATCTAGTTGTGCAGCAGCCCCCTACTGATGAGACTCAAATGTCGAAACAGCATATAGTCAGTTTATGCTGTTTGAGTCTTCCCGATTCTTTAAATCAGAATAAATATATTTACATTTTTTAAATTTATTTATAGTACAAAAATATGTGATTTGATTTGCTCGAGTTTCCATACTGTATCTAAATGACTAATTTTAATTTATAATTGTTACATGCTTTGTATACGGGAAATATAGTGAACAATCGAAAATAACGTTATGATACCTCGGTTTTACACTCGTTTTTGTAAATTTATGGACTTTATCGTATGTGCTTGGAAGAATCAGAGCTTTCTTGTGATGGACACTTTTTTGATAGTAGTTGCAATTGCTCCAATTCACTATTTTGATTTTAGTACTCGAACTCTGGAAAAGGTTTTTATCATTTTCAATCTTGAATGTCGCATGTAAGCTACTGCAGGCGGAGATAAATGTACTTTCAGGTACTCAATTGACATTCACAGCTAGTAAGTGTGCGCTAGTATGAGTGTCTGGCATCTTTGGGACATTTAGTCAAAGGATATAGGTACTATAAATGTGTATACTTATTTATCCAACGCTATCGAAGAAAGTAAGTGAAAAAGTTTTATTCAAACAAGTCACAATATTTCGATAGCTCATGTTATCATCTTCAGGAAATTATCATATTCCTGAAGGTGATTTACAGAAGCTATAGAAATACTGTGATTCGTTTGGAAAAAAACTTTTTAAGTATCTTTCTTTGTTCCTATGAATTTATAAACTATAAAGTAGAGAAAAATAAATATTTTTTATATACTCGTGTTAATAATGAAAGTGTAACCCGGAGTTAGATGCTAAGATGAACTAACACTCTGATTTGAATCGAATGTATTTGAATGTGTGACATCTTTGCAACAAACAACACTATGTTTCAATGTACATGTAGCATTCAAGCTCGCAAATAAACTAGTTTAAATCATTGTGATGACATTAACAATTAAATGGATGCAGTAGAGTGAAATAGGGTCACAATGATTTGTATCTCGCAAGCCTCGATCCTAGACGTGTGTCTGTAGGTGCATGAAACATTACTTTACTTGCATATAAACACTACTCAAATTCCAATAATTAAACTTTAAGTTAGCTTGGTCACTTTCCTTTTCGGATTCTTCACATGTAAAATATTGAATGAAGGAGTGGATATACTCACAAACCCCGGTAACTTCTTTGTTGAAAAGGTAAAAAAGAAGGACGTAACTGATATGAAATATTGTGTCTTAAAGCAGATAAATGATTATTTCGGAGAGAATCCTAGTACTGCATTGCGTACACAAACAGTACAGAATGTCGTCTGTTGGATTATATATCTTAATTTGTGATGCTAATCCGGTGAATTTGTTTTGTAAAGATATAAAAGTAGTTTTTTAAGTGATCTACTTTGGTTAATGGACATTCAAACCAGCAATTATGGTGTCATTTTTCTTAAAACGATGTTGTACTAATAAATAAGTTATATTCATAAATTTAGTTTTCATTATTTGACATTATAATTAAAAGCTAGCAGCTCATTTGTTAAATGTTTTTGAAATAATTTCAACAAAGTATTTGGATGTATAATGTCAGCACAATATTTTGCTAAAGTAACTATATAACTGTCTCCTTTCAACCTTTCACGTTCTTAAAATTATTTCGTACGCATACATCCCATCGAACGGAGCTAATGACTACAGAAATTGTCTTGGTTATTATAAATTGTTACATTCCAGATTTTTGCTGTCAGTTCCTGATTTTTCCTGTCAGTTCCTGATTTTTCCTGTCAGTTCCAGATTTTTCCTGTCAGTTCCTGATTTTTCCTATCAGTTCCTGATTTTTCCTGTCAGTTCCAGATTTTTCCTGTCAGTTCCAGATTTTTCCTGTCAGTTCCGCTCGCTACGCTCGCGGATTGAGCTTTATCTCTCGATAGGCTCAGATAGATCGTCTTGCTGTGCTCGACGATCAGTTGCAGTAGCAAATCTAACAACTTCAACACATAAGGACATTAATGGGAGGACGTAAGAAAACAGCTAAGAACGACACCAACTATGCACAACTGCAAGTACAGTGCTCTACACACGACTGCAGCGTCTGGACAACAATCGCCTGCGACAACAATAAGTCTAAAGAAGATTTTCTATATGGTTTTTGTGCCAACAAACTAATCCACAACCTCTCCAATAAGCACATATCAACATCCAACACGTCCACTCAAACTACTCCCGTTGTTTCCGATATCCTTTCTCCACCTACCGACCTTGCCACCATATACACTTCCTATATCATGTCATCTTCACTCCCCGACACCCCCGTCCCGTCCTTCCTGTCTCGTTTCTCAATAACCTACATCCATCAATCAAAATAACCTCCATCAACCTCCATGATCCTTCCTACCAATAACCTTTCCTCACATCGCTTGCACCCCATTTATTATCATTATACTCTATGTCTCCCGTCGTCAAACCAACTCCCTCCAAATCCTCAACTGCCAGCTCTCCTATCGTGATCTCACCCACTCAATTCAGTCGTCCCCATTTACGGAAACGCTTTCCTTCTTGCGATCGTTGCGTTATCGTCACTAACATCACTCCTTCCACCTCCTTATCTCAACAAGCACGTCTCGACCACAATGTTTCCGCCTTCAGATCCATCCTCTCGTATCTTGTTCCTGCGGATAAACCATCATATTTCAAGGACATCTTTACTCTCGCATTCATCCGTCTAAACAAATCTTCTCAATCTAATCCTTCTAAGCCCCTCTCCTAAAAATTGTTTTCAACCATCACTCTCAAGCGTCTTCTGTCCTTTCTCAACAGTTTAAACTCATGTCATCTTCAACCATTCGAATTTTCCCCGATCGCACCCCTTCTGAAATCGCTCAACTCTCTTTTGCCCGTATCGAAAAACGCCGTCTCGAGGAAACCGGCGAAACATCTCTTTCCATCCGAAATATAGACGGAAATTTTCATGTTGTCCACACACGCCCCAAAATTCGATGGCGCTCCATCTCCCCTATGTGTCTTCTCCGCTAGACTCTTTCATCACCACACACGATTTCTGCCTAGGCCTCCTCAACACTAGATCTGTTCTTAGTAAATCCGATCTTATCCTCAACCTATTCACCAAGCAATCCATCGATCTCTTCTGTCTCACCGAATCCTGGCACTCAGATTCCGACAACCTTTCCATTCGCCGTCTGCTCTCTGCCGGTTGCTCCCTAGTCGAATCCACCCGCCCCCTCAGCTCATCTCCTTCTAAATTATCTAATCATGGCGGCATCACCGCATTCGCCCGTCACCCCACGTCTCTTCGCAAAATCACTCCATCTTTTAGTCCTTGCTATTTTGAATTGCTCACTTGTCGTTCTTTTAGCCCGATCACTTTAAATCTCGTCATTGTACACCGTCTTGGTTCATCAGCTCCAACATTCTTATTTTTTACAGAACTCGCTGACCTCCTTTCTCATTGTTCTTTGTCCTCAATTCCTTCACTCGTTCTAGGCGAATTCAACATCCGCCTAGACCGCCCCTCTTCCACGGATTCCATCCAGTTCATCAACATTCTATCCAGCTACAATTACAAACTTATCTCCACTGCCCCAACACATATCCTTGGCGGGGCACTCGACATCATCGCTGTCCCGGATCGTTTTGCTGCATACACCTCACTGTCCATCTCCGATCCTAATCTATCCGATCACTTTCTCGTTATCCTTGATCTCACTTTCAATCACTCCCAGCTTCAAACCTACCATCCTTCGTCGCCCTTGGAGAAATCTTGACCTCCCCCTTCTCCGCTCCGCCTTACTTAAATCGTCTCTATCTTCTCACACAATAACATCACCCTCTCCTCACGATTTTGCCTTTCTTTTCGACTCTAAAATCACATCCACTCTCGATCTTCTCTTGCCCTTCAAGCCTCACCTTCACAGTCACTAGCACCTTGCCCCATGGTTTGACATCCAATGCCTACTCTCAAAGCATTGACTCCGTCATGCTTTTCGAGACTATCACTGCTTTCTTAGACGTGATATCCGCTCCTCACTCCGTCTCTCCTGGATTCCTATCTTGCTCTTCGCCAGTCTCATCTCCACCTATTACCAAATGCAACTCCTTCTGGCAGCATAAAATCAACACTTCATTAAACTCTACGTCTCTCTGCTTACATTTTAACTCAATCTTTTCTCGCGCCACTCCGTCTTTCAACATCAATCCCCATGATAATTTGTCATTTCTCCAGACCAAATTGTTCACGTTGCTCTCTCACAACCCCGTCTCTATTCCATCTCACTGCTACTCGCCTCATAATCCCGGATTCATATTCTCCCTGTCTCACCTGCCAAAGTCTCATCTGTCATCATGTTCTTGCCCAACCAAACCTCACCTGCCGATCCCCTGCCTAAGGAGGGGTCATCGTTTGTCCCCTCCTTAAGAAACAATTGCTCGACCCTTCACTTACTTCTAGCTATCGCCCCATTTCACTCCTCACTACTCTCTCCAAGCTATTAGAGCGCCTTATCTTAATACAGACCAACGTTTATCTATCTTCATCTAATCTGTACCATTCTTACCAATCCGCTTTCAGATCTAATCACTCCACAGAAATCGCATGCATGAAAGTTTACAACGATCTACTGATTTCTCATGACAAGGCTCT